>CM054390.1:8758555-8886517 GCA_028858755.1 Ara ararauna
TCAGCCAGGCCCAGGTGGCCGATTTCGGCATCGCCGACCTGCTCTACCCCGACGACAAGAAGTACTTCTACAACGAGGTCAAGGTGGGGGCCCCCCTGTGTTCCCCCCCCCCCCCGTGCTATGGGGCGCCCCACGCGTCCTGCACCCCCTCTGCTCTGTGTTGCGTCCCCTCCATACCCCCTGCATCCCCTCCTCCATCACCCATGGGTGCTCTGTCCCCTCCATAGCCCCCCCCCCACATTCCCCCCTCTCCCCACAGACCCCCATCAAGTGGATGGCTCTGGAGAGCATCCACTTCGGGAAGTACACGCACCAGAGCGACGTCTGGAGCTACGGTGAGCACCAGCCCCCCCCCATTCCCCCCCCCAGCATCACCCCATAGCGCTATGGGGCTCACGGGCGCTGTCCCCATAGGAGTGACGCTGTGGGAGATGATGACCTTCGGCGCTGAGCCCTATGCGGGGATCCGCCTGGCCGAGGTGCCCGACCTGCTGGAGAAGGGCGAGCGGCTCTCACAGCCCCACATCTGCACCATTGATGTCTACATGGTCATGGTGAAGTGTGAGTCCCCCATCCCCATAGCGGGGTCCCGTCCCCATCGCCATCCCCATAGCAGGCTCCTGCCTCCATCTCCAGGCCCATAGCAGGGTCCCATCCCCATCCCCATCCCCATAGCGGGGTCCTGTCCCCATCCCCATCCCCATCCCCATAGCGGGTCCCATCCCCATCCCCATCCCCATAGCGGGTCCCATCCCCATCCCCATAGCGGGGTCCTGTCCCCGTCCCCATCCCCATCCCCATCCCCATCTCCATCCCCATCCCCATAGTGGGGTCCTATCCCCATCCCCATCCCCTTCCCCATAGCGGTCCCATCCCCATCCCCATCCCCATCCCCATCCCCATCCCCTTCCCCATAGCGGCCCCATCCCCATCCCCATCCCCAGCCCTATCCCCATCCCCATCCCCAGCCCTGTCCCCATCCCCATCCCCATCTCCACCCCCACAGAGGGTCCCATCCCCATCCCCATCCCCATCCCCATAGCGGTCCCATCCCCATCCCCATCCCCATAGCGGGGGTCCCATCCCCATCCCCGTCCCTGTCCCCATCCCCATCCCCATCCCTATCCCCATCCCCATCCCCAGCCCTATCCCCATCCCCAGCCCCAGCCCTGTCCCCATCCCCATCCCCATCTCCACCCCCCACAGAGGGTCCCATCCCCATCCCCATCCCCATCCCCATCCCCATCCCCATCCCCATAGCGGTCCCACCCCCCCCCGCAGCGGGGCCGCCCTCAGCCCGCGCTGTCCCGCAGGTTGGATGATCGATGAGAACATCCGCCCCACCTTCAAGGAGCTGGCGAACGAGTTCACGCGCATGGCCCGGGACCCCCCCCCGGTACCTGGTGATTAAGGTGAGCCCGGCCCCGGCCCCGGCCCTGCCCCGGCCCCGGCCCCGGCCGCTGATGTGCCCGTGCCCGCTGCAGGAGAGCGGCGCCGCGCCGCCCGCGGAGCCCCCGACGCTCAGTGACAAAGAGCTGGAGGAGATGGAGACGCTGGAGCTGGAGGAGGAGGAGGAGGACCTCGACGCCTCCTTCGGCCTCAGCGCCGGACTCTCCCCGCAGCACCCGCGGGGCAGCAGCGCCCGGGTGAGACCGCGCTGCCCCCCCCCCGCCATGGGTACCGCTGTGGGGCTGCCCCATGGGCCCATCCCTGCGCATGGTCCCGGACTCAGTGTAACCCCCCCCACCTTGTGCCCCCCCCCCCCCCCCAGAGCCCGAGCCTGCTCAGCCCCCCCGCCGGATACATCCCCATGAACCAGCCCGGCCTCGGAGGCGGCCGCCAGGTACCGGCAGGGGGGAGAGGGGGTGATGGGGCAGGGGGGGGCCATGGGGGCAATGGGGTGCTGGGGAAGGGGGAAAAGGGTGGGACAATGGGGTGGCTGAGGGGTGCTGGGGAAGGGAGGCAAATGTGGGGACAATGGGGGCAATGGGGTGCTGGGGAATGGGGGCAAAGGGGGGGACAATGGGGCAATGGGGTGGCTGTGGGGTGCTGGGAATGGGGGCAAAGGGGGGGGCAATGGGGGCAATGGGGTGCTGGGGAATGGGGGCAAAGGGGGGGACAATGGGGGCAATGGGGTGGCTGTAGGGTGCTGGGGAATGGGGCAAAGGGGGGGGCAATGGGGGCAATGGGGTGCTGGGGAATGGGGGCAAAGGGGGGGACAATGGGGGCAATGGGGTGCTGGGGAAGGGGGGCAAAGGGGGGGGCATGGGTTCAATGGGGGCAATGGGGTGCTGGGGGGGTGGGGAAGAGGTGGCCATGGGGTCACAGGGGGGTCTGTGGGTGCCACTGAAAGTGCTGGCTATGGGGAGGGGGGCTCCGGGCTCCGCAGCACCCCCCTCACCCCCCTCCCGCAGCCCGGGGGGTGCCGGACCCTCCGCCACAGCCGCCGGGGCTCCCTGGGCCGGACCGTGTCGGAGTCGTCTGAGGGCCGCGGCACGGGCTCGGAGCCGGAGCCGGCGGAGGGGGGGTCCCTGTCCGGGGGGAGCCTCTGCCGGAGCCTGCGCTCGCGGGGGGACAGCGCGTACCTGTCCCAGCGCGGGAGCCTCCCCCCGCCCGGCCCCGCCGGCCCCGACGAGGACAACAACGGCTATGTCAGCCCCGGCAGTGCCGAGCGCGGTGAGCGGGTGGGGGAACCGGGGGTCCCATCCCACAGGGGTCCCATCCTATGGGGGTCCCATCCCACGGGGGGTCCCATCCTATGGGGGGTCCCATCCTATGGGGGGTCCCATCCCACGAGGGTCCCATCCCATGGGGGTTCCATCCCACGGGGTTCCCATCCCATGGGGGTCCCATCCCACGGGGGTCCCATCCCACGGGGGTCCCATCATATGGGGTTCCCATCCCACGAGGGTCCCATCCCATGGGGGTCCCATCCCACGAGGGTCCCATCCCATGGGGGTTCCATCCCACGGGGTTCCCATCCCATGGGGGTCCCATCCCATGGGGGTCCCATCCCACGAGGGTCCCATCCCATGGGGGTTCCATCCCACGGGGTTCCCATCCCATGGGGGTCCTATCCTATGGGGGCCCCATCCCACGAGGGTCGCATCCCATGAGGGTCCCATCCTATGGGGGTCCCATGGGGCTGCAGGGATCCTGTTCTCCAGGAGCTGGGGCTCCCATCCCATAGGGCCAACCCCGGGTGTCCCCCCCATGGTGCTGCAGGGATGGAGGGGTCCACACCCCACACGATTCAGCCTTTAAGGGAGCTCTGAGCTCCCCCTGGGACCCTTTGGGCTCTCCCGTGGCAGCGGGGGGGGGGGTCACCTTTAAGGGATGAGGATGTTTTACCCCCCCCCTCCCCAGATCCGGACCCGTCCGCGGGGTCGGCAGCGGCCCCGGACGAGGAGTACGAGTACATGAACCGGCGGCCGCGGCCGGGATCGCTGGAGGAGCTGGGCTACGAGTACATGGAGGTGGGCGCGGAGCCGGGCCCGCGGGGGGGGCAGCCGGAGGAGGATGGGGAGGAGGAGGAGGATTACGAGTACATGAACAAACAGCCGCGGCTGAGCCGCTCCCTGCGCGGCGCGGGGTACACGGACATGCGGGCGGGAGCGGGGCGGGCGGCGCCGCTGCCCCCGGAGGGCTACGAGGAGATGGAGGCGGTGCTGGCGCCGCGCTGCCCCGGCTGCCGCTGCCCCCCCGCCCGCCATGAAGGCGCTGCGGAGCCTGGAGGCGTCGGACTGCGCCTTCGATAACCCCGACTATTGGCACAGCCGCCTCTTCGCCAAGGCGGACCCGCAGCGGACGTAGGGACCCCCCCTTGGGGACTGTTTGCATTGGATATGAAGGATTCCCCCCCCCCCCCCCCCCCGCCCCGGCCTGGGGGATGCTCCCGTTCCCGGCCGCGATTCCCGATGGCTTTGTTGGGTACCGGCTCTGACCTGAGCATCCCGGGGCCGCCCTGACCCACTGCAATGGGCGCCCGGGTCCCGTCACCCCCCGGGCGGGAATACGGAGTGGGATTCGGGATTCGGACCCCGGGTTCATCCTCAGGGTCCCCCCCATCCCCTATTGGAACCAGAGTGAAGGTTTGGGGGTGCCCCCCCCCCCAACAGCCCCATAGGGCACCTCGAGGGGTGTCCCATGGGACGTGGATCCTCACGCGCCGCCGGGATTCCCGTTCCTGGGTGGTTTTATCCTGGTTTAACGGGGGATGCCACGGGGGGGGGGGGGGGGGGGGGGGGGGGGGAACGAACTATGACACCGGGGGACAATTCCAACCCCCCCCCCCCGCAATGGGCTTGTTTGTAAATGGCGAATAAAGATAAAGGTAATTTACCCCAAAGTGGTGCTGAGGCTTCGTGGGGGTAACCGGGAACACCGGGAATAGCGGGAACACCGGGAATAGCGGGAATAACGGGAATACCGGGAACACCGGGAATAGCGGGAACACCGGGAATAGCGGGAATAACGGGAAAACCGGGAACACCGGGAATAGCGGGAGCCGCTATTGAACTACATTCCCCAGCACCCTCCGCGCCGGATCTCGCGAGAGCCGCGATGCCCGCGGGGAGCCGTAGTCCTCCGTTGAGCCGGGGCCGGGCCGCGGGGGCTGCCGGGAGTTGTAGTCCGCGGGGAAGGAGGGGGGGGCGGGACTCGCGTTCCCGGCGTGCCCCGCGCGGAGCCCGCGCTCCTGCCCTGCCCGCGCGCTCCTCGCGCTCCCGGGGTCTCCTCAGCGGCGGCTCCGGTCCCGGCACCGGGGGCAGCGGTCCCGGGGAGGGAGGGAGGGAGGGAGGGGGGGGGGCGGACGCGGCGGCGGAGGCGGCCCCGACCATGTCGGGCGAGGAGGAGGCGGCGGAGCTGACGATCGCCGAGGACCTGGTGGTGACCAAGTACAAGATGGGGGGGGACATCGCCAACCGTGAGTGCGGGACAGGGCCGCGCCGGGGGGGTGGGGGGGGCACCGGGAACCGGGGGTACGCGAGGAGGAGCGGGGCGGGCCTGGGCCGGGCGGCGAGGCCTGGACCCCCCCTCCGGTACCCGGGGTGTGCGCGCGCGGAGGGACGGGCCCGGTTGGAGCGGATACCCCTGGGATGGGGGGGGGGGGTCCCCCCGGTGCCCGCGGGCCCCGCTCCGCCGGCGCTGCCCGCACGTGGCCTCCGCGCCCCACGTGCACCGGCGGCGGGAGGAGGAGCCGGGGGGGGGCCGGGGCTTTGTTCCGGGGCTTTAACCCCCCCCCCATAGACCCCACATGGGGGAGGGGGGGTGCGTGTGGGGCACCCCCTATAGCCCCCGTACGTGTTGGTTGAGCGCTATGGGGCTCGTTCCGCCCCCCCCAGCGGGGTGACAGCCAACGGGACCGGTTGGGTGAGCCATTCCCGGCGCGTCCCGCATGGATTCCTGCTGACTTGGCCGCTTCAGGCGCGGTTCCCAACGGGAATGGCCCAGGAGCAGCGCGTTCCCCTTTGGGAAGGGAGGTTCTGCTTGGGATAAACTGGATTGGGATGGGGGGAGGAAAGCAGTGGCTTTGGAATGCTTTGAATCCCTATGGAGTGAGATGCTGCCATGGTGTAAAGTGCTTGGAATGCCCTATGGAAGTGCTCGGTGCTGGCTGCTCCTGGGGCTCCTCTCCGTGTCCTGCAGCTCTGGAGCAGGGTTTTATCCTCTTCCAGCATTCCCAGATCCTCCTCATTGAAGGGATTTGAGGCTCCATCCATCCCACGGGCTCCTGGTGCTGGGTCCAGGGCACAAACCCCTCCAACAGAGAGGCTCATGGAGCCAGGAGCAAAGCCTTGATTCCAGGCTTTGGGAATGTTCTGGGAGCGGGAGAGAGGAGGAAGAGCACAAACAGCAGCTCTGTGAGCCCAGCAAAGCCTCCCGCCTCCCATCCTTTGATGTGCTGCATCCCAGCGTCATTCCCAAACCTGTTCCTGCTGGAGCCGCGACTTCTCCAGCCGGGAATGTCACTGCTCCGTGGCTGCGCTTTGCTTGACAGCCTCGACCTGCGCGGCCTGAAATCCAATGGGAATCACAGCAGGATTCTCCCTGCCTCTCCAGGGCCCTTATTCCCACGTGGAAAACCAATCCATGGGAGGCTCCTATCGTGCTCCCGCAGCTCCGGGTCTCTCTTTGGCTCCAGGGGTCCTGCGGGCGGTGCTGGATGCGGCCAACTCGGGCGCCTCGGTTCTGTGCCTGTGCGAGAAGGGAGATTCCATGATCATGGAAGAGACCGGCAAGATCTTCAAGAAGGAAAAGGAGATGAAGAAAGGTGAGGCGCTTCCGCGGGAATTCGGCTTTCCAAAGGGAATTTTGGGGTTGTCCCGTTCCGTTGGCGATGGGTGCTGTTGGGATGGGCGAGGGCACTGGAAGGGCTCATTGGGCTCACGCGTTTGCTGTCCCCAAGCCCAGTCAAGAGAAGGGGATGCCTTGGGAAGCTCATTCCCTTGGGAATGAGAAGCTTTGGATGCCCCATCCCTGGTAGCGCTCAAGGCCGGGTTGGAGCTGCTCCGCTGGGAGCTCCCCCTGCCCATGGGAAGGGCCTGGAGCCGGAGGAGCTTTCCGGTCCCTTCCACCCCCCTGTCCCCTGGTTCCCTGCTCCGTGCGGCAGGAATTGACGGCAGCTCGCTTCCCGCCCGCAGGCATTGCCTTCCCCACCAGTATATCCGTCAATAACTGCGTCTGCCACTTCTCCCCCTTGAAGAGCGACCAGGATTACATCCTTAAGGACGGCGACTTGGTCAAAGTGTGAGTGCCCCCCCCCCCGCTCCGGAATTCCCTCTCGGAGCCATCCCAGAGCTTCCCAACCCCTCTTTGTGTTGCAGGGACCTGGGGGTGCACGTGGACGGCTTCATCGCCAACGTGGCGCACAGCTTCGTCATCGAGGCCTCCAAGGTGGGCCCGGGGGCTTCCAGCCCCGCTGCCGCTTCCTCTTGGCCCATCCATTGGGAGCAGAATCCCAGCTCCATCCTCCTGCGGGGAGCTGAGGGCCCCCCCCCCCATGAAACCCCTCCCTTGGTCCTTGCGTTGAGGGCCCCGGAGCGGAACGTGGGATTTGAGTGGGAAGAAAGCCGAAGGGAACGCACCTGAACCCCCCCTTCTTCCCTATCCCGCAGGAAAAGCCCGTGTCCGGCCGGAAAGCCGATGTCATCAAAGCAGCTCATCTCTGCGCCGAGGCTGCCCTGCGCTTGGTGAAGCCTGGAAACCAGGTGAGTGCGGGGCGAGAGCCATGGGATGCCGCGGGAAGGAGCTTCGGAGCATGCGGTCCACGGGCAGGGCCCCCCTCCGTAGGGCACATTGCTCCAACGCAGTCAGGGATGGAGCGTCCAAACCGCTTCTGTTCAACGCATCCCAGTGTCCCGGCAGCTTCCCTACATCCCACCTGAGCCACTTTCAGCCCAGGCACAGCGCTGCACCACATGGGCAGGATTGAACCCCGAAGCCTGGCACTGTTCCTGCTGCTCTGGGAGGTGCTGGGTGGGAAAACTGTGCCCCATCCATCCCGGAACCGTGTGCTACCCAAATCCCATGCCTGGGCCTCCCGGCTTCCATCCTGAATGGGTTTCCGTGTGTCTTTCCTGCAGAACACACAAGTGACAGAGGCCTGGAACAAAATAGCCCACTCGTTTCACTGCACGCCCATTGAAGGTGAGATCCCATTCCCGCCTGGAAGCACACGGGGTCCGGAGGAGTCTCCCCATAGGAACAGGACCAGCTCCTGCTCCCAGGGCGGCCGGAGCTAAGCCTGGCGCTTGGCACAGGCGGATGCTTGGCTCCTCCTTGCTGACATCACTTCTTGCAGCCACAATTGCTCCATTCTTAGGGAGATTCCTTTCAATCCCAGAAAGTCTCCTCTTGGAACACCGGAGTGTTCCAGCGTGGGATGGCTGCGGGGGGGGGAGGGCTCAGTGCTTTGCTGCTTCTCGTGCCCTGGGAGGAGATGGGGGAGCAGCAGCGGCCCCAAACCCGCTCTCAGTCTGACACTGAGCAGTGGCTTCCCCTCCCATCCATCGCGTCCTGGCGGCGTTCCCGGCGGGTGCCTGTTCCTCCTGGGAAGCGGCTCCTCACGGCTGCTGCCTTCTCTCGTGGCAGGGATGCTGTCCCACCAGCTGAAGCAGCACGTCATCGATGGCGAGAAGACCATCATCCAGAACCCTACAGACCAGCAAAAGTGAGCACTGCACGGAGGGGGGGATGCAGCCGGGGCTCTGGAATGCTCCTTCCCGCTGGTTCCTATCCCAGGAAGCTCCTTCCTGGCACTTGGAGCTCTCCTGGGTCCTCTGCAGCTTCCCGGAGGCCGCCAGCCCCAAGGGATGCTCACGGAGCAGGAGCCGTGCCAAAGCGCTGGCGCTGAGCCCACGGCATGGGGCTGCCTGCCCGGATGCCATCCGTGGTGTTCCTCATCTGTGATCCCATGGGATGAGGGCTCACTGGGAGCTTTCCCTGCAGCGCTTGGGCGTGGGGGGGTCATGAGCACGAGACAAAGGGCAGGAGGAGCATGAGGCTCCTGTTCATCATCAGCTTCTGGTCGCTCAGCACCAAGGCAGGATGTGGGCACCGAGCCCCGTTAACCATGGATGGGTTGGGTTGGATCCACTTCCAGCCATGGGATCCATGGGCAGGGACGCTTCCCAGCAGCCCCTGCTGCTCCAAGGCCCTTGGTTGATGCCCTGTGGCGGTGGTGGGGGTTTTGGGGGTTCTTCCCATCCTTCTGTGTGTTCTTCCATCCTTTCCCGTGTTCTTCCCATCCTTTCCCGTGTTCTTCCCATCCTTTCCCGCGTTCTTCCGTCCTTTCCCGCGTTCTTCCGTCCTTTCCCATGTCCTTCCCATCCTTTCCCGCGTCACTCCCGTCCTTTCCCATATTCTTCCATCCTTTCCCATGTCCTTCCCGTCCTTTCCCATGTCCTTCCCGTCCTTTCCCACGTCACTCCCATCCTTTCCCATGTCCTTCCCGTCCTTTCCCGTGTCCTTCCCATCCTTTCCCATGTCCTTCCCGTCCTTTCCCACGTCACTCCCGTCCTTTCCCATGTCCTTCCCGTCCTTTCCCGTGTCCTTCCCGTCCTTTCCCACGTCACTCCCATCCTTTCCCGTGTCCTTCCCGTCCTTTCCCACATCATTCCCATCCTTTCCCATGTCCTTCCCGTCCTTTCCCACATCATTCCCATCCTTTCCCGTGTCCTTCCCGTCCTTTCCCGTGTCCTTCCCATCCTTTCCCGTGTCCTTCCCGTCCTTTCCCGTGTCCTTCCCATCCTTTCCCGTGTCCTTCCCGTCCTTTCCCACGTCACTCCCATCCTTTCCCGTGTCCTTCCCGTCCTTTCCCGTGTCCTTCCCGTCCTTTCCCACGTCACTCCCATCCTTTCCCGTGTCCTTCCCGTCCTTTCCCACATCATTCCCATCCTTTCCCATGTCCTTCCCGTCCTTTCCCACATCATTCCCATCCTTTCCCGTGTCCTTCCCGTCCTTTCCCACATCATTCCCATCCTTTCCCATGTCCTTCCCGTCCTTTCCCACGTCACTCCCATCCTTTCCCATGTCCTTCCCGTCCTTTCCCGTGTCCTTCCCATCCTTTCCCCGTGTCCTTCCCGTCCTTTCCCACATCATTCCCATCCTTTCCCATGTCCTTCCCGTCCTTTCCCACGTCATTCCCATCCTTTCCCGTGTCCTTCCCGTCCTCCCTTCCCCCCGCGCTCCCACCCGCGCCCTTTCCGCGCAGGAAGGACCATGAGAAGGCGAGTTCGAGGTCCATGAGGTGTACGCTGTGGACGTCCTCATCAGCAGCGGGGAGGGAAAGGTGAGCGGGGGCCGTGCCCGGCGGTGCCGCGGGGGGGCGCTGCCGGCCCCGGAGCCTCAGCTGCGCTGTGCCCGCAGGCGCGGGACGCGGGGCAGAGGACGACCATCTACAAACGGGACGCGGCCAAACAGTACGGCCTCAAGATGAAGACCTCGCGCGCCTTCTTCAGTGAGGTGGAGCGGCGCTTCGACACCATGCCCTTCACCCTCCGGTACCGCTGCTCCCAGTGCCTCCTGCTGCTTCCCAGTGCCTCCCAGTGCTTCCCGCTGCTCCCAGTGCCTCCCGCTGCTCCCGCTGCTGCCCTGTGCCTCCCGCTGCTCCCGCTGCTCCCAGTGCCACCCAGTGCCTCCTGCTGCTCCTGCTGCTCCCAGTGCCTCCCAGTGCTTCCCGCTGCTGCCCAGTGCCTCCTGCTGCTCCCGCTGCCTCCCAGTGCTTCCCGCTGCTTCCCAGTGCTTCCCAGTGCCTCCCTCTGCTTCCCAGTGCCTCCTGCTGCTCGCACTGGTTCCCAGTGCCTCCCGCTGCTGCCCTGTGCCTCCCGCTGCTGCCCAGTGCCTTCTGCTGCTTCCCACTCAATTCCTGCTGCTTCCCGCTGCTCCCTTCTGCTTCCCAGTTCCCGCTGCTTCTGCTGAATTCCCGGTGCATTCCCGGTGCCTCCCTGCGCAGGGATCCCCCACGCGGGGGTTGGGGTTGCAGCCATTAGGGATGGCAGTGGGAAGCTCCAGGATGCGATGGCTCTCGCCGGGAGCCGGGGCTTGGCTCCAAGTGGAGCGGAGCGGGGGAGAAGGCACTTCCAGGCCCTGCTCTAAGGGAGGGACTCAAACGCACCCTCCGTGGGCTCTTCTCCCCCTTCCCCCCACCCTCCGGAGGTTTCCCAGGCTGGGAATTGGTGGGATGGGGCTTGGGAAGGGGCTGAGCCCCATCTCCTGCGTAGGGCGTTTGAGGACGAGAAGAAAGCCCGGATGGGAGTGGTGGAGTGCGCCAAGCACGAGCTGCTGCAGCCCTTCAACGTCCTCTACGAGAAGGAAGGTGAGCGCCGGCGGAGCCGACTTCCCGCACGCGGGATTGGTCCCCTTGGATCGCGCTCGGGGACGCCCGCGGTGGTGCAGGCCCCGGAGCAGCGGATGTTGGCTCCTGGATTCCTGTGCCCCGGGTTTGGAACGGCCCCGGGGCCGCTGGGAACGGTGGGGCCTGGGGCTGCGGTGGAGGCGATCCCATTCCCGCTGTTCCAGGGGAGTTCGTGGGCCCAGTTCAAGTTCACGGTGCTCCTGATGCCCAACGGTCCCATGCGGATAACGGGGGGCCCCTTCGAGCCCGACCTCTACAGATCTGACTTCGAGGTGCAGGATGCGGAGCTGAAGGTGGGTGCTGAGCTCCCCGGGGCTCCTCCTGGCCCCGCAGGCTGGGACCGGAACCATGGAGTGGGTTGGGAAGGAGCTTCAAGTCAGCCTCATCCCATAGCGATGGGGCCATCGCTGCCAGGGACGGAGCGGCCAAACCTCCGTTCAGCCCATCCCAGCGCCCTCACAGGGAAGCACTTCCCTAAATCCAGCCAGAACTCCGCCTGTTCCACATGGAACCCCCCCCCCCTTCCTGTTGCTGCTCTGCAGCATCCTTGCGGCCCCCTGCGGACACTGGGAGCTGCTCTGAGCTCTCCAGGCTGAACATTCCCCATGTTCTCAATGGCTCCGTAAGGAGCCGCTCCGGGCCCTGCCCCTCCTCTTGTCCCTCTGCAGCTCCATGTTGAGGCTGCCGAGGGGCAGGATCCCCTCCTTCCAGCCGGGAATGCCGAAGGGAAAGCGTTGGCTTCCCGGCTCCTTGGGTTCCCTTCTTGTCTCCAGGCCCTTCTCCAAAGCTCCGCGAGCCGCAAGACCCAGAAGAAGAAGAAGAAGAAGGTAACGGGCGCGTGGGTGAGGATTCCTGCTTCCTGGAAGCATGGAATGGGTTGGGAAGGACCTTAAAGCTCCGGATCCAACCCTGCGCCATGGGCAGGGGCACCTCCCGTTAGACCTGGTTGCTCCAAGTGCCGGGGGGCACTGCCAGGGATGGGGTTGGGAAGCCAGCAAGATCCACGGATGCTCTGTATGGCCCATGGGGATTCCAAGCATCAGCTCTTGCTGTTGTTGAGCTCCAGCATTCCCCTGGCTTGGGATACAGGAGCATCCTTACGGGAAGGGTTCCCCATCTCTGTCCTTATGGGAAGAGCTCACCATCCTTATGGGAAGGGCTTTCCCATCCCTATCCTTATGGGAAGGGCTTCCCCATCCCTGTCCTTATGGGAAGAGGTCCCCATCCTTATAGGAAGGGTTCCCCATCCCTATCCTTATGGGAAGAGGTCCCCATCCTTATCCTTACGGGAAGGGTTCCCCATCCTTATGGGAAGGGCTTTCCCATCCCTGTCCTTAAGGGAAGGGTTCCCCATCCCTATGGGAAGGGAAGGGCTCCCCTCCGTCCCCTTATCCCTGCCCTTATTCCTGCAGGCCTCCAGGAATGCCGAGAACGCCACCACGGGCGAGACAGCGGAAGAGACGGAGCCGGGCGATTGAGCAGCCCCGGCCCATGGCCCCCCCCGCCCCCTTTGTCCCTTAGGAGCCAAGGCGCGAGCAGGGGGGATCCCGCTGCTTCCAGGCAGCTTCCCTCCATGGGCAGGGCTGCTGCAGCCCGGCACGCGTAATAAAAGCAGGCGTTGAAGCCACTCTGAAGCCGCTCTGTGTCCCATTATCCCATGGGAGCTGCCCCTTGTCCTCCTCCCGCTCCCTCCTTCCCGGCTGATCCCGGAGGGAAAAGCCCCATCCCAAGCGCCCCCTAAAGCCACGGGGGGGGGGTCCTTGGGGGCTTCCTGCCTGTTCCCAGGGTCCAGGGTGAAGTTGGGATCCTTCGGAAGCCTTTTCCTCCGCTCGGCCGCGGTTTTAACCTATAAACAGTGCTTTTGTACCACTCGGCTGTGGCGGGCTCGTTTGTAAGCACGGGAAGGGATTCCGGGGGGATTTCCTCCTTCCAAGGGGAATCTTTGTGGGAATCGCTCTTTTATAGCGCTTTTTTTTACAGAAAAACCTGGAAAAAAAAATAGGGAAAAAGGTCCATTCCCGCCGCGGAGCTTTTCCCGCGGAGCTCTCCCTGGGCTCCTTCCCGCTGCCGGCTCCGGTTATCCCGATCTATGGGGGGGGGGGGAAGCTTCCACCTGGGCTGGGACAGCATTCCCGGGCTCCATCCGTCCGCTCCGGATCCCTACGGATTCCATCCCAAATTCACACGTACAAACCTGAACCAAAGTCAATAAAAGAGAATAAACGGTGCGCTATGGTACGGCTTTCCGTGAGTTTTCCCATGGGTTTTCCCATGGGTTTTCCATGCCGGCTCCTGGGGATGGATATAGCATTAACCTGCTCCGGATGGGATGAACCAATCCCCATCATTCCAACGGGAACTCTGGGACCGCGGGAGCCGCTCCATGGGGCTCTATGGGGCTCGGGGGGGGGGGGGGGGGGCGGAGGGAGGAGCGCACCCCCGGCGCTGCGCAAAATGGCGGCGGCGGCGGCGGACTACAACTCCCGTGATGCCCCGGGGGTGAGGACTACAGCTCCCGTCGTGCCCCGCGCCAGGCGGAGGGGGCGTGGCCAGGCCCGCAGCCTATAAATAGGCCCCACCGCGAAGCAACGGCCTCTCAGCCGCTGCCGCCGCCATCGTCGCCCTCCGCCGCCATCCGCCGCCATCCGCCGCTCTCCGCCGCTCTCCGCCGCCGGGACTGAGCGCGGCGCCTCCGCTCCGCCATGAGGGCTAAGGTGAGGGGCGGAGCGCGGCCGATGGCGGCCCCGGTGGGGGGGGGGGGTGTCTCCATCCCTCGACCGGGCCCCGGCGGGAGGGGGTGCGGGGATGCGGTGACACCGGGAGGGGGGGCTCCGGTGCACCGGGAGCTCGTGATGGGAGGGGGGGTCCGGGCGGGGCGCGATCGCGATCGCCGTCACTAACGAGCGCCTCTCTCCGCTCCCGCAGTGGCGCAAGAAGCGCATGCGCAGGTACGTGGAGCCCCCCTCCCTCCCGGTGCTCCCGGTACCGGTCCCGTTCCCCCCCCCGGCGGGTCGGTGCCCGCCCTGAGCGCTGCTTCCCCCCCCCCCCCCCCAGGCTGAAGCGCAAGCGGAGGAAGATGAGGCAGAGATCCAAGTAACGGCCGCCGCCACCGGGGACGCTGAGCGGGGGCCGCGGGGGGCGGGAGCCCGGGGCCGTTCGGGGCCGTGCGGCTGCCGTTGTGCTGTGAATAAAGTTGGTGGTGACACCGTGCGTGTGGTTCCTGGCGCGGGGAGCGGGACCGGGACCGGGGGGGTTCGGGGGTGGGGAAGGCAGTGACGGACTCACGGTAATGGGGGGGTCCGGTAACGGAAGGGGGCTCCGATAATGGGAAAGGCGGTGATGGGACTTACGGTGACGACGGAGGTAATGGGGAGACGTCCGGTAACGAGGGGAGCTCCGGTAACGGCAGTGTCGGGGCTTCTGATAGCGGCGGCAGCTCCGGTAATGGGGGGTCCGGTAAGGGAAGAGGGCTCCGGAGACGGCGGGGGGGTGCTGGGACGGCCCATAACGGGGGGGGGACTCCGGTAACAGAAGGCAGTGAAGGGACTCACGGTAATGGGGAGACGGCCGGGACGGGGCTCCGGTAACGGCGGGGGGGTGCTGGGACGGCACTTAACGGGGGGGGTTCCGGTACCGGGGGAAATGCTGGGACGGCACTTAACGGGGGGGGGGCTCCGGTAACGGCGGGGGGTGCTGGGACGGCACTTAACGGGGGGGGGTTCCGGTACCGGGGGAAATGCTGGGACGGCACTTAACGGGGGGGGCTCCGGTACCGGGGGAAATGCTGGGACGGCCGTTAACGGGGGGGGGGGGGCTCCGGTACCACCGTGGGCGCTCCGGTACCGAGCGGCTCCCCCCGTCCCTTACCGGCGGCGTCGCGCGCTCACGACGTCACTCCGCACCGCCAATCCCGTCGCCGCTCTTTCCGCACCGCCCCGGAAGCACCATAGAGCGCTTCCTGCCCGGCGCAGAGCGGCCGCGGCGGCGCCGCTCATTGTTGGCGCTGGAGGACCCCCGGGAGGGTGAGGCCGCGACCGGGGGAGGAGCGGGGG
Source organism: Ara ararauna (assembly GCA_028858755.1). Taxonomy (NCBI): domain Eukaryota; kingdom Metazoa; phylum Chordata; class Aves; order Psittaciformes; family Psittacidae; genus Ara; species Ara ararauna. Next base: position 8,773,463 of record CM054390.1, read on the forward strand.
GAGGGGGGGGGGAGGGGGGCGGTTGCCATGGAGCCCGGCGGCGGGGGTACGGTGTCCGCTGTGGGCCCCTCACCGCGCTCCGTCCCTCCCGCAGCCCCGCGGCGATGCCGGACCGGGACGGGTTCCCCTCGGGCGGCAGCGGGGACGAAGCCTCCGGCGGCGGCGGCGGCGGCGGCAACGGCGGAGGAGGCGGAGGAGGCGGAGCGGGGGGGGGTCCGGTGGCGGACGATGACATCTGCCGGGACTTCCTGCGCAACGTGTGCAAGCGCGGGAAGCGGTGCCGGTTCCGGCACCCGGACATGAGCGAGGTGACGAACCTCGGCGTGCGCAAGAACGAGTTCATCTTCTGCCACGACTTCCAGAACAAGGAGTGCGTGCGCCTCAGCTGCCGCTTCATCCACGGCTCCAAGGAGGACGAGGACTGCTACAAGAAGACGGGCGAGCTCCCCCCGCGCCTGCGGCACAAGGTGGCGGCGGGGCTGGGGCTGTCCCCCGCCGACCTCCCCAACAGCAAAGAGGAGGTGCCCATCTGCAGGGACTTCCTGAAGGGCGACTGCCAGCGCGGGGCCAAGTGCAAGTTCCAGCACCTGCAGCGGGACTTCGAGTACGCGGCGCCGCGGGAGCAGGGCGCCGGCGCGCGGCGCTACGACGCCTTCGAGGGGCTCTACGAGGCGGAGCACGAGCCCCTGCTCAAGCGGCGCCGCGGCGACGGGCTCCACTTCGAGGGCTTCGAGTTCGGCTTCGGCGCCGCCGAGCACCGGCTGCTGGAGGAGGAGAACGCCATGCTGCGCAAGCGCGTGGAGGAGCTCAAGAAGCAGGTGAGCAACCTCCTGGCCACCAACGAGGTGCTGCTGGAGCAGAACGCGCAGTTCCGCAACCAGGCCAAGGTGATGACGCTGAGCTCCAGCGCCGCCGCCACCGAGCAGACTCTGGCGCCCGCCGTGGGCACCGTCACCAGCTTCAACCCGGGCATGGCGCAGACGCACACCACGCTCAGCAGCCAGGCCCTGCAGCCCCGGCCCGTGTCCCAGCAGGAGCTGGTGGCTCCCGCCCCGGCGCCGGCGGCCCCCCCGGCCAACGCCGCCCCCCCCGCTGAACCCCGACATCGCGCCCCTCTCGGCCGCCCTGGCGCAAACCATCGCCCAGGGCATGGCCCCCCCCGTCTCCATGGCGCCCGTGGCCGTGTCGGTGGCGCCGGTGGCCGTGTCCATGGCGCAGCCCTTGGGGGGCATCACCATGAGCCACGCCACCACCCCCATGGTCACCTACCCCATCGCCTCGCAGAGCATGCGGATAACGGCCATGCCCCACTGACCCCCCCCGAGATGGGGGAGGTGTGGAAGACTCCGGGACACAGCGGGGGGGGGGGGGGGAGGGCCGTTGTTCCCCCCCCCCCCCCCACAGGAGCCTCGTGCATGGACACGGCCCCCCCCGCCGGTGCCGGTGCGGGGGGGGCGGCCCCGGGCCTGTAACGATCGCAGCCATTAAAGGAACTGAGGGTGAATCGGTACCGGGGCCTTGGGGGGGGGGAGCGGGACCGGGGGGGGGGCGCCACGGGACCGCCCCCGCGCCACGCCCCGACCCGGGCTCCGCCCCGCGGTGGGCGGGGCAGTGGGGGCGTGGTGCAGCCAATGGGAGCGCAGCCAATGGGCGCGGGGTGCTGGGCAGCCAATGGGAGCGGGCTGTTGTACAGCCAATGGGAGCGGGGTGCTGTGCAGCCAATGGGAGCAGGGTTCTGTGCAGCCAATGGGAGCTGGGTATTGTACAGCCAATGGGAGCGAGTATTATGCAGCCAATGGGAGTGGGCTGTTGTACAGCCAATGAGAGCGAGGTATTGTGCAGCCAGTGGGAGCGGTGTTCTGTGCAGCCAGTGGGAGCGGGGTATTATGCAGCCAATGGGAGCAGGGTGTTGTGCAGCCAATGGGAGCCAGGCATTGTACAGCCAATGGGAGCGGGGTTCTGTGCAGCCAATGGGAGTGGGCTGTTGTACAGCCAATGAGAGCGAGGTATTGTGCAGCCAATGGGAGCGTGGTTCTGTGCAGCCAATGGGAGCGGGGTATTATGCAGCCAATGGGAGCGGGGTTCTGTGCAGCCAATGGGAGCGGGGTTCTGTGCAGCCAATGGGAGCAGGGTTCTGTGCAGCCAATGGAGCCAGGTATTGTACAGCCAATGGGAGCGGGTTTCTGTGCAGCCAATGGGAGCGGGGTTCTGTGCAGCCAATGGGAGCGGGCTGTTGTACAGCCAATGGGAGCGCGGTTCTGTGCAGCCAATGGGAGCGGGGTTCTGTGCAGCCAATGGGAGCGGGGGTGTTGTGCAGCCAATGGGAGGGGGGTTCTGTGCAGCCAATGGGAGCGGGGTATTATGCAGCCAATGGGAGCGGCGTGTTGTGCAGCCAATGGGAGCGGGGTATTTTGCAGCCAATGGGAGCAAGGTATTGTACAGCCAATGGGAGCGGGGTTCTGTGCAGCCAACGGGAGCCATCCGCGGCGGTTCACGGGGCCAATGGGCGTTGCTGCGGGGCTCCCCGCAGCCAATGAGCGCCCCAGCGGCGCGTCCCGGGGCCAATAGGATCCGGCTGCGGCGCCCCGAACGAGCGGCGTGAGGCGGCGCCGTCCCGGTGGCCAATAGCCGGCGGGCGCGGCTCAGCCAATGGGCGCGCTCCGCGGCGGGGCGCGGGGCCAATGGGCGTTGGCGGTGCGGGGATGGAGGCGCTGCGCGCGCTGTGCCCGCGGCTGCTGTGGGCGCTCCCCGCGTTCGCCGCGGGGCTCCTGGGGCTTGCGCGCGCCCGCGGTGCTCCTCGCGCTCGCGCTCTACGCGGGGTGGCGGCGGCGGCGGCGCGCGCGGGAGCGGGGGATGCGCGCGGCCGCGCGCCTGCAGCGGGACGAGGAGGCCGCGGTGCGCGGCGCCGCCGCGGGGCTCGGAGGGGCCAATGGGGAACTCCCGGCGTGGGTGAGCGGGGGGGGGGGGGGGTGGGGGGAGGGGGGGGGGGGGGGGGGCACATCCCGGCAGCGGCGGCGGGGGGTGACCGCGGTGCGCGCCCCCCCCCCCCAGGTCAGCTTCCCGGACGTGGAGAAGGCGGAGTGGGTGAATAAGGTGAGGCCGAGCCCGGGTCCATCCGCTGCATCCTTCCCTGCATCCATCCCTGCATCCATCCCTGCATCCATCCCTATATCCATCCCTGCATCCATCCCTGCATCCTTCCCTGCATCCATCCCTGCACCCATCCCTGCATCCATCCCTGCATCCATCCCTATATCCATCCCTGCATCCATCCCTGCATCCTTCCCTGCATCCATCCCTGCACCCATCCCTGCATCCATCCCTGCATCCTTCCCTGCATCCATCCCTGCATCCATCCCTGCATCCTTCCCTGCATCCATCCCTATATCCATCCCTACATCCATCCCTGCATCCTTCCCTGCATCCATCCCTGCATCCATCCCTATATCCATCCCTACATCCATTCCTGCATCCATCCCTGCATCCATCCCTGCACCCATCCCTGCTTCCATCCCTGCATCTATCCCTGCATCCATCCCTGTATCCATCCCTGTATCCTTCCCTACATCCATCCCTGTATCCATTCCTGTATCCTTCCCTGCATCCATCCCTGCATCAATCCCTGCATCCTTCCCTGTATCCTTCCCTGCATCCATCCCTGCATCCATCCCTGTATCCATCCCTGTATCCCTCTCTGCATCCATCCCTGCATCCTTCCCTGCATCCACCCCTGCATCCATCCCTGTATCTGTCCTTGTATCCTTCCCTGCATCCATCCCTGTATCCATCCCTGTATCCCTCTCTGCATCCATCCCTGCATCCTTCCCTGCTTCCATCCCTGCATCCTTCCTTGCTTCCATCCCTGCATCCTTCCCTGCTTCCATCCCTGCATCTATCCCTGCATCCATCCCTGTATCCATCCCTGTATCCTTCCCTGCATCCATCCCTGTATCCATCCCCACATCCCTGCCTCCACCCCTGCACCCCTGCTGCATCCCTGTGCCTCCCGTGCTCCGCAGGTGCTGGCGCAGGCATGGCCGTTCTTCGGGCAGTTCAATGGAGAAGCTGCTGCTGGCGCAGGTGGCTCCGGCGATCCGGGCCTCCAGCCCCCACCTGCAGAGCTTCACCTTCACCAGGGTGGACATGGGCGAGAAGGTGGGGACCCCCCGGGCACCCCATAGGCACCTCCGATGGGCACCACCCAATGGGCACCCCCTATGGGCACCCCATAGGCACCTCCAATGGGCACCACCCAATGGGCACCCCCATAGGCACCTCTGATGGGCCCCCCCATGGGCATCCCCCAGTGGGCACCCCATAGGCACCTCCAGTGGGCACCCCCTAATGGGCACCCTTTATGGGCATCCCCCCCAATGGCACCCCCATAGGCACCTCCAATGGGCACCACCCAATGGGCACCCCCATAGGCACCTCTGATGGGCCCCCCCCATGGGCATCCCCCAGTGGGCACCCCTATAGGCACCTCCAGTGGGCACCCCCTAATGGGCACCCTTTATGGGCATCCCCCCCAATGGGCACCCTCATAGGCACCCCCCTTATGGGCACCCGTGTGGGTACCCCCCAATGGGCACCTCCTATAGGCACCCCCATGGACACCCCCCCCAATGGGCACTCCATGGACCCCCCCATCCCCTTCTCACCCCCGCCCCCCTCCCCCCCCCACAGCCCCTCGTATCCTGGGGATCCGCTCTCATCCCGGTGCCATAAGAAGCAAATCCTATTGGATCTCAACATCAGGTGAGCGTCCCTCCCCCGGGGGGGTGGGGGGGGGGGGTCCGGGTGCCCCATGGCCCCCCCCCCCCACGTCCCCTCCCTTGCAGCTACGTGGGGGACGTCCGGATCGACGTGGAGGTGAAGAAGTTCTTCTGCAAAGCGGGGGTCAAGGGGATGCAGGTGAGGGGGGGGGACCCGCAATGGGGTCACACCATGGGGGGGGCCCCTCTCAGCACTGTCCCCCCCCCAGCTCCATGGGACGCTGCGGATCATCCTGGAGCCGCTCCTTGGGGATGTGCCCATTGTGGGGGCTCTTTCCATGTTCTTCATCCGGCGCCCGGTGAGTGCCCCCCCCCCATAGAGGAGGCTCCAAATGGGGTCTGCCCCCCCTTAACCCGTGTGTGTCCCCCCCCCAGACCTTGGACATCGACTGGACGGGGATGACGAACCTGCTGGACATCCCCGGCCTCAGGTGAGCCCCACTCATGGAGCCCCCCCCGGGATGGGGCCGGTGCAGCCGGACCCCCACCCCCGCTGTGACCGTGCCCCCCCATGACTGTGCCCCCCCCCAGCTCCATGTCGGACTCCATGATCATGGACGCCATCGCCTCCTACCTGGTGCTGCCCAACCGCCTCCTGGTGCCGCTGGTGCCCGACCTGCCCGAGGCGGCCGAGCTGCGGAGCCCGGTGCCGCGGGTGAGGGCTGAGGCATCCCCGGATCCGTCCCTGCATCCATCCCTGCATCCATCCCTGTATCCATCCCTGTATCCATCCCTGTATCCATCCCTGCATCCATCCCTGGATCTGTCCCTGTACCCGTCTGGATCCATCCCTGCATCCATCCCTGCATCCGTCCCTGTACCCAAGTCTGCATCCATCCCTGTATCCATTCCTGTATCCATCCCTGCATCCATCCCTGCATCCATCCCTGGATCCGTCCCTGCATCTGTCCCTGTACCCAACTCTGGATCCATCCCTGCATCCATCCCTGCATCCGTCCCTGCATCCATCCCTGCATCCATCCCTGCATCCATCCCTGAATTCCTCCATCCATACCTGGATCCATCCCTGTACCCAATTCTGGATCCATCCCTGCATCCATCCCTGTATCCATTCCTGTATCCATCCCTGAATTCTTCCATCTGCCCCTGCATTCTTCCCTGTGTCCAGGCCCCCATCCCTGTGTCCATCTCCGCATCTCTCCCTGTACCCATTCATCCTTGCATCCCTCCATCCCAACTGTGCATCCCTCTATCCCTCTCTCCATCCCTCCTTGCTCCTGGTCATCCCCCTGTCCCTCCGTCCATCCCTGTTCCCATCCCTCCATCCCATCCCTGCATCCCTTCCTGTATCCCTCCATCCCTGGATCCCTCTCTGCCCCCTTCCCCCCGCACCCCCCCCCGGTGCCGGGGCTCGGGGGCTGTTACCGCCCGCTGCCCGCAGGGGGCGCTGCGCGTTCACCTCCGCGCCGCGCGGGGGCTGCGCTCCAAGGACCGCTTCCTGGGGGGGCTCCTGGAGGCGCGCTCGGACCCATACGCGGAGCTGCGCGTGGGGACGCAGGGGGCGCGCAGCCGCGTGGTGCGGAGCAGCCTGGACCCGGCCTGGGATGAGCTCCACGAGGTCAGAGCCCCACGGCCCCCATAGCCCCATAGCCCCATAGCCCATAGCCCCATAGCCCCCATAGCCCATAGCCCCATAGCCCCATAGCCCATAGCCCCCATAGCCCCATAGCCCATAGCCCCATAGCCCCCATAGCCCCATAGCCCCATAGCCCATAGCCCCATAGCCCCCATAGCCCCCATAGCCCCATAGCCCCATAGCCCATAGCCCCATAGCCCCATAGCCCATAGCCCCCATAGCCCCATAGCCCCATAGCCCATAGCCCCCATAGCCCCATAGCCCCATAGCCCCCATAGCCCCATAGCCCCATAGCCCCATAGCCCCATAGCCCCCATAGCCCCATAGCCCCATAGCCCCCCATAGCCCCCTAGCCCCCATAGCCCCATAGCCCCATAGCCCCCATAGCCCCCATAGCCCCATAGCCCCCATAGCCCCCATAGCCCCCATAGCCCCATAGCCCCCATAGCCCCCATAGCCCCCATAGCCCCATAGCCCCCATAGCCCCATAGCCCCATAGCCCCCATAGCCCCCATAGCCCCATAGCCCCATAGCCCCCATAGCCCCCATAGCCCCCATAGCCCCATAGCCCCCATAGCCCCCATAGCCCCCATAGCCCCATAGCCCCCATATACCCCATATACCCCATAGCCCCATAGCCCCCATAGCCCCCATAGCCCCATAGCCCCCATAGCCCCCATAGCCCCCATAGCCCCATAGCCCCCATAGCCCCCATAGCCCCATAGCCCCCATAGCCCCCATAGCCCCATAGCCCCCATAGCCCCATAGCCACCATAGCCCCATAGCCCCATAACCCCCATAGCCCTCGTAGCCATAGCCCCCATAGCCCTCGTAGCCCCCATGGCTATGGCCCCATAGGCCCCCCCTGCCCTGGGCTTGTTTATGGGGTGCACAGAGACCCCCACTGGTGCTGTGGGTACCAGCCCCCCACCCCACTGATCCCCTGTGTATGGGGGGTGCCCCCAGTTCGTGGTGCACGAGGTGCCGGGGCAGGAGCTGGAGGTGGAGCTCTTTGACAAGGACCCGGACCAGGACGACCTCCTGGGCAGGTACCTATGGGGCACGGGGGGGGCCCCACATGCCCCCCTGCCCCACATCTCACCCCCTCTGTGTGCGTCCCCCCCCCCCGTAACCCCATAGGCTGAAGCTGGACCTGGAGGATGTGATGAAGCGCCGGGTGCTGGAGGACGTGGGTCCGGGTTGGGGGGCGCTGGGGGGCTGCAGTGGGGCAGCCCCATTGCTGACCCCCCCCCCCCCCACAGTGGTTCCCGCTGCAGGAGGGGGGGCAGGGCCGGCTCCACCTGCGCCTGGAGTGGCTCAGCCTCCAGGACGATGCCTCCCGGCTCGAGGAGGTGAGGGGGGGGCAGAGGCAGCGATGGGGGGCAATGGGGGGGGTCCCACATCGCTGCCCCCCCCCCCCCCCCAGATGATGGAGAGGAACCGGAGGATCCAGGGCAGACCCGACCCCCCCTCGGCCGCCATCCTCATCGTGTACCTGGAGCGGGCGGAGGAGCTGCCCGTGAGGGGGGGGGTGGGGGTGGGGGGGGGCAGACGGGGGAGGGCAGAGGTGGGGGACAGGGATGGGGGGTGGGGATGGGGGGACAGAGATGGGGGGTAGGGATGGGGGGGGCAGAGATGAGGGGGGGCAGAGATGAGGGGGGGCAGAGGTGGGGGGGCAGAGGTGGGGGGGCAGAGGTAGGGGGTAGGGATGGGGGGGGGCAGAGACGGAGGGCAGGGACTGGGGGGGCAGAGGTGGGGGGGCAGAGGTGGGGGGCAGAGGTGGGGGGGCAGAGGTGGGGGGCAGGGATGTGGGGGGCAGAGATGAGGGGGGGCAGGGACTGGGGGGCAGAGGTGGGGCAGAAAGGGGCGCAGGGTCGGGGGGGGGGTCAGGGCTGCGCCCCCCATGGCCCTGTGCGTGCAGGTGCGGAAGCCGGGCCGGGAGCCCAGCGCCATGGTGCAGATCTCGGTGCAGGATGTGACCCGGGAGAGCAAGGTGGGAATGGGGGGGCCCCGGGGGGGGGGGGGGCGGGGGCTGGGGGGGGCTCTGACCCCGTGGCGCCCCCCCCAGGTGGTTCCCGGCACCGCGGCCCCGCTCTGGGACGATGCCTTCCGCTTCTTCCTGCACGACCCCCGGAGCCAAGAGGTGGAGTTCCAGGTGCGGCCCCCCCGGACCCCCCCGGGACCCCCCTGGGTCCCTGCATCCATTTCCTCCCCATTTCCCCCCATTCCCGCCCGGTTCCTTCCCATTCCCTTCCCGTTTCCTGCCCATTTCCTGCCCATTTCCTTCCCAGTTCCCACCCATTTCCTGCCCGGTTCCTGCCTGGTTCCCGACCGTTTCCTTCCCATTCCCTTCCCGTTTCCCGCCCATTTCCCACCCATTCCCTTCCTGTTTCCCACCCATTTCCCACCGTTTCCTTCCAGTTCCCACCCATTTCCTGCCTGGTTCCTGCCCATTTCCTTCCCATTTCCCGCCCATTTCCTTCCCATTTCCCGCCCATTTCCCACCCATTTCCTTCCCGGTTCCCACCCATTTCCTGCCCGTTTGCTGCCTGTTTCCTTCCCAGTTCCTTCCCTGTTCCTGCCTGTTTCCTGCCTGTTTCTTTCCCAGTTCCTGCCCATTTCATTCCCGGTTCCCCTCATTTCCTTCCCAGTTCCTGCCTAGTTCTTTCCCATTTCCCGCCCGTTTCCTTCCGGTTTCCCACCCATTTCCTGCCCATTTTCCACCCGTTTCCTTCCCGGTTCCCGCCCATTTCCTTCCCGGTTCCCTCCCGGTTACCTCCCGGTTCCCCATTCCCCCTTCCCGCAGGTCCGGGACGATTCCCGCCAGGCACCGCTGGGGGCGCTGTCGCTGCCGCTCTCGCAGCTGCTGGAGGCGCCCGGGCTCAGCCTGGAGGGGCCCTTCCCGCTGCAGGGGGCGGGGCCGGGGAGCCGCCTCCACGTGAAGCTGGTGCTGAGGGTGAGGGGGGGCCGGGGGGGCTATGGGGGGCTATGGGGCTATGGGGGGCTATGGGGTTATGGGGGGCTATGGGGGGCTATGGGGGTTATGGGGGGCTATGGGGCTATGGGGGGCTATGGGGGTTATGGGGGGCTATGGGGGGCTATGGGGCTATGGGGGTTATGGGGGGCTATGGGGCTATGGGGGGCTATGGGGTTATGGGGGGCTATGGGGCTATGGGGGGCTATGGGGGTTATGGGGGGCTATGGGGGGCTATGGGGCTATGGGGGGCTATGGGGGTTATGGGGGGCTATGGGGCTATGGGGGTTATGGGGGGCTATTGGGCTATGGGGCTATGGGGGGCTATTGGGCTATGGGGCTATGGGGGGCTATGGGGCTATGGGGGTTATGGGGGGTTATGGGGCTATGGGGCTATAGGGGGCTGTGGGGTCTGTGAGGGGCTATGGGAGCTATGGGGGTTATGGGGCAATGGGGGGATATGGAGGTTGTGGGGGGCTATGGGCCAATGGCGGTCTATGTGGGCTATGGGGCTATAGGGGCTATGAGGGGCTATGGGGTCTGTAAGGGGCTATGGGAGCTATGGGGGTTATGGGCCTATGGGGGGATATAGAGGCTGTGGGGGGATGGGGGGGGCTATGGGGGGGTCCAGGCTCTGACTCCCCCCCCCCCCCCAGATTCTCTTCCTCGATGCCCCCGAGGGCAGCGGCCTCCCCCCGTCCCCCCCCGAGCCATTGGGCAGCGCTGACCCCCCGCGGCCCCCCCACGCCAGCCCTGATCCCGGGTTTGGAACCGAGGTGGGGGCAGAATGGGGAGGATCTTATGGGGGGGATGGGGGTGGGAGAGGGGGTCCTGGAGGTCAGAACGGGGGGGTCCTATGGGGCTGGATGGGGCTCTGTGGGGCAGGATGGGCTCTATGGGGCTCTATGGCTCCATGGGCTCCATGGCTCTATGGCTCCATGGCTCTATGGCTCTATGGGCTCCATGAGCTCCATGGGCTCCATGGGCTCTATGGCTCCATGGGCTCCATGGGCTCTATGGCTCTATGGGCTCCATGAGCTCCATGAGCTCCATGGGCTCCATGGGCTCTATGGCTCTATGGGCTCCATGAGCTCCATGGGCTCCATGGGCTCTATGGCTCTATGGGCTCCATGGGCTCCATGAGCTCCATGGGCTCTATGGGCTCCATGGGCTCCATGGGCTCTATGGGCTCCATGGGCTCCATGGGCTCTATGGCTCTATGGGCTCCATGAGCTCCATGGGCTCCATGGGCTCTATGGCTCTATGGGCTCCATGAGCTCCATGGGCTCCATGGGCTCTATGGCTCTATGGGCTCCATGGGCTCTATGGGCTCCATGGGCTCTATGGCTCTATGGGCTCCATGAGCTCCATGGGCTCTATGGGCTCTATGGCTCTATGGGCTCCATGAGCTCCATGGGCTCCATGGGCTCTATGGCTCTATGGGCTCCATGAGCTCCATGGGCTCCATGGGCTCTATGGCTCTATGGGCTCCATGGGCTCTATGGGCTCCATGGGCTCTATGGCTCTATGGGCTCCATGAGCTCCATGGGCTCCATGGGCTCTATGGCTCTATGGGCTCCATGGGCTCTATGGCTCTATGGGCTCCATGAGCTCCATGGGCTCTATGGGCTCCATGGGCTCCATGGGCTCTATGGCTCTATGGGCTCCATGGCTCTATGGCTCTATGGGCTCCATGAGCTCCATGGGCTCTATGGGCTCCATGAGCTCCATGGGCTCTATGGGCTCCATGAGCTCCATGGGCTCTATGGCTCTATGGGCTCCATGGCTCTAAGGGCTCCCCCATGTCCTCCCTGCCCCAGCGGGTGCTGCGGGTGCTGCTGCTGGAGGCGGAGGCGTTGGTGGCCAAGGACCGGTTCCTGGGGGGGGCGCTGCGGGGCCGCTCCGACCCCTACGCGCTCGTGCGGTGGGGGGGGGGGCGCTTCCGGAGCCGCGTCCTGCGCGAGGAGCTGAACCCGCGCTGGAACGAGGCCTACGAGGTGCGGGGGGTATGGGGGCTGGGGGGGGCTATGGGGGGTCTATGGGGGGCTGGGGGGGGTCTATGGGGGGCTATGGGGGGTCTATGGAAGGCTGTGGGGGGCTATGGGGTGTCTATGGGGGGTGTGGGGTGTCTATGGGGGGCTGTGGGGGACTGTGGAGTGTCTATATGGGTTTATGGGGGACTATGGGGGGTCTATGGGAGTCTATGGGGGGCTATGGGGTGTCCATGGGTGTCTATGGGCGCCCGCTGTTGCCCCCCCCAGGCCATCGTCACCGACATCCCGGGCCAGGACGTGGAGTTTGAGCTCTTTGATAAGGACATCGATAAGGACGATTTCCTGGGCCGGTGGGGATGGGATGGGGGGTGCCGGGGGGGGGTGATGGGGGGGGGCTGTGGGGTGACCCCCCCGCTGCCCCCCAGGTGCAAGGTGCCGCTGCAGCGGGTGCTGAGCAGCCGCGTCGTGGATGAGGTGGGAGAGGGGCCGGGGGGGGGAGGGATCCTGCCCTGGGGGTTGGTCCCTGCCCTGGGGGGGGTCCTGACCCCGTGCCCCCCCCCCGGTCCTGGCAGTGGCTGCCGCTGGAGGGGGTGAAATCGGGGCGGCTCCACGTGAAGCTCGAGAGCCTGAGCCCCAGCGCCAGCCCCGCGCTGCTGCAGCAGGTACCGGCCCTGCGCCGCATCCGCATCCCAGCGCTGAGCATCCCCATCCCCATCCCCATCCCCATCCCTATCCCTATCCCTGTGCATCCCCATCCTCATCCCCATCCCCATCCCCATCCCTGTGCATCCCCATCCTCATCCCCATCCCCATCCCTGTGCATCCCCATCCTCATCCCCATCCCCGTCCCCATCCCTGTGCATCCCCATCCTGATCCCCATCCCCATCCCTATCTCTGTGCATCCCCATCCTGATCCCCATCCCCATCCCTATCTCTGTGCATCCCCATCCTGATCCCCATCCCCATCCCCATCCCTGTGCATCCCCATCCTGATCCCCATCCCCATCCCTATCTCTGTGCATCCCCATCCTGATCCCCATCCCCAACCCTATCCCTGTGTATCCCCATCCCTATTCTTGTGCATCCCAGTCTCCATCCCTGGTACCGTGTGTCCCCATCCTTATCCCCTTCCTTGTTCCCATGCATCCCCATCCCTGCCCACCCCCCCACGCCGCCCGGTGTCCCCCATCTCCGCATTGCCCCCAGGTCCTGCACATCAACAGCCTCCTGCAGCCCCCCCACAATGAGGAGCTCTCGGCTGCGCTGCTCTCGGTGTTCCTGGATCGAGCTTCCGACCTCCCGGTGAGCACCCCCGGCCCCCCCATGGCCCCATTGCCCCCATTGCCCCCATTGCCCCATTGCTCCCATAGCCCCCATTGCCCCCATAGCCCCATTGCCCCCATAGCCCCCATTGCCCCCATTGCCCTATGGCCCCATTGACCCCATTGCTCCCATAGCCCCCATTGCCCCCATAGCCCCATTGCCCCCATAGCCCCCATTGCCCCATTGCTCCCATTGCCCCATTGCCCCCATAGCCCCATTGCCCCATTGCTCCCATAGCCCCCATTGCCCTATGGCCCCATTGCCCCCATTGCCCCATTGCCCCCATAGCCCCATTGCCCCATTGCTCCCATAGCCCCCATTGCCCTATGGCCCCATTGCCCCCATAGCCCCATTGCCCCCATAGACCCATTGCCCCATTGCTCCCATTGCCCCCTTTCCCCCATAGCCCCCCTTGCCCCATTGCCCCCATCCATCCCCATCGGATGCCCGCATCCATCCCCATCCCATCCACGCCCTTATCCCAGCTCCGGAAGGGCTCCAAGCCCCCGTCCGCCTTCGGCAGCCTCACCGTGCGCGACGTCTCCTTTAAGACCAAGGTGAGGCCCGGTGGGTCCCAGATTGGGGTCGCTATGGGGGGGTCCGGGGGGGTCCTCACCCTCTCTGCCCCCCCCAGCCCAGCGCCCCCACCACGGCTCCCGTGTGGGACGAAGGCTTCTCCTTCCTCATCAAGCGGCCTCATTCGGAGTCATTGGAGCTGCAGGTCCCGGCCCCATCCCTGGTCCTGGCCCCATTGAGGGGGGGGCCCCACTGCGATGCTGACCCCCCCCCCGGTACCCACAGGTGAAGGACGAGGGGGGGCAGCCCCTGGGGGCGCTGAGCCTGCCCCTGCCCCAGCTCCTGGCCTCTGAGGGGATGGTGCTCGATGGTTGGTTCCCCCTGGCCGGGGGGGGGCCCGGCAGCCAGGTCCTGCTGCGGGCGCAGCTGCGGGTGAGGAGGGGCCACCCCCCAGATCCCGTAATGGGACCCCCCCATACCACATAATGGGACCCCCCCAGGTCCCATAATGGGATCCCCCCAGACCCCATAATGGGACCCCCCCATACCACATATTGGGACCCCCCCCATACCCCATAATGGGACCCCCCCATACCACATATTGGGACCCCCCCATACCCCATAATGGGACCCCCCCATACCACATAATGGGACCCTCCCAGGCTCCATAATGAGACCCCCCCAGCCCCCCCCAGACCCCGTAATGAAACTCCCCCAGGCCCCGTAATGAGACCCCCCCAGACCCCATAATGTGACCCCCCCATACCCCATAATGTGACCCCCCCATACCCCATAATGAGACCCCCCCTTACCCCATAATGGGACCCCTCCAGACCCCATAATGGGACCCCCATACCCTATAATGAGGCCCCCCCCAGACCCCATAATGAGACCCCTCCAGACCCCATAATGGGACCCCCATACCCCATAATGAGACCCCCCCATACCCTTTAATGGGACCCCCATACCACATAATAAACCCCCCCCATACCCCATAATGGGATCCCCCCATTAACCCCCCGTTGCCCCCCAGGTCCTGGTGTCGCTGCAGGCAGAGGACAGCGCTGGGGGTGACGCTGCCCCTCACCCCATGGAGGAGCCGGCGGGGGGGGGGGAGCAGAGCGGGCCGGGGGGGCTGCGCCAGCGCCTGCTCCCCACGGACAGGTAGGACCCCCCCACCATCCAGCCCCACATCTGCTATGGGTGCCCCCCCATGCTGGGTGCTGGGGGGGTCCCTATGGGTGCCCCCCCATGCTGGGTGCTGGGGGGTCCCTATGGGTGCCCCCCCCATGCTGGGTGCTGGGGGGGTCCCTATGGGTGCCCCCCCATGCTGGGTGCTGGGAGGCGCTCACCCCCTGCCCCCCCCAGCCCCCCTGATCCCGAGGCCGCCCTGGGCCGGCTGCAGCTCTCGCTCTGGTACCACGGGGATGGGCACAAGCTCGTGGCCATCGTCCACGCCTGCAGGTGAGCAATGGGGGGGGCCCGGGGGGGGGTGTCGGGGTTGGGACCCCCCCATCCCAAACCGTGCCCCCCCCGCAGGAAGCTGAGGCCGATGGGGAAGGAGCTTCCCGACCCCTTCGTGTCCCTGGCGCTGCTCCCGGAGCGCGGCCGCGGCTCCAAGAGGAAGACGAGCGCCCAGCGGAGGACCCTGGACCCCGACTTCAACGAGAGGTGGGGGGGCCCAAGGGGCCAATGTGATCCAGTGCAGCCCCATAGGGTGCAGTGGGATCCAGTGCGGCCCCATAGGGTGCAGTGGGATCCAGTGCATCCCCATAGGGACCAATGTGATCCAGTGCGGCCCCATACAGACCAATGTGATCCCGTGTGGCCCCAGAGGGTACAGTGTGATCCAGTGCAGTCCCATAGAGACCAATGTGATCCAGTGCAGTCCCATAGAGACCAATGTGATCCAGTGCAGCCCCATAGGGTGCAGTGGGATCCAGTGCGGCCCCATAGGGTACAGTGGGATCCAGTGCATCCCCATAGGGACCAATGTGATCCAGTGCAGCCCCATAGAAACCAATGTGATCCAGTGCATCCCCATAGGGACCAATGTGATCCAGTGCGGCCCCATACAGACCAATGTGATCCCGTGTGGCCCCAGAGGGTACAGTGTGATCCAGTGCAGTCCCATAGAGACCAATGTGATCCAGTGCAGTCCCATAGGGTACAGTGTGATCCAGTGCAGCCCCAGAGGGACCAATGTGATCCAGTGCTGCCCCATAGGGTACAGTGTGATCCAGTGCGGCCCCATAGAGACCAATGTGATCCAGTGTGGCCCCATAGGAACCAATGTGATCCAGTGCGGCCCCATAGAGACCAATGTGATCCAGTGCATCCCCAGAGGGACCAATGTGATCCAGTGCAGTCCCATAGGGTATAGTGTGATCCAGTGCAGCCCCAGAGGGACCAATGTGATCCAGTGCGGCCCCATAGGGTACAGTGTGATCCAGTGCGGCCCCATAGAGACCAATGTGATCCAGTGCGGCCCCATAGGGTACAGTGTGATCCAGTGCAGCCCTAGAGGGACCAATGTGATCCAGTGTGGCCCCATAGGGACCAATGTGATCGAGTGCAGCCCCATAGGGTACAGTGTGATCCAGTGTGGCCCCAGAGGTTACAGCGCGATCCAGTGCAGCCCCATAGGGTGCAATGTGATCCAGCGCGGCCCCATATGTTCCCATACAGCCCCGTGTGGTCCCGTACGGCTCAGTACAGCTCCGTACGGTCACACAGAACCCAGTACAACCCATGTGGTTCCATACAGCATGGAGCCCTCTATGGAACCAGACATGTATATGACTCCATGTGGTCCCGTGCAGCCCCATGCAGCTCCGTACAGCCCCATAGGGCCCTATTCAGCCCCATAGGGTTCCAACCCCCCCCTCTGGCCCCATCTCCCCAGGTTCGAGTGGGATCTGTCCCTGGAGGACGCCTCCCGGCGCAGGCTCGAGGCTCACGTCAAATCCTCCCCATCCTTCATGGCCCGGGACAAGGAGGTGCTGGGCAAGGTAAAGGGGGGGCCAGGGGGGGCCCTTTGAGCCCCACTGAGCCCCATTGAGCTCCATTGAGCTCCATTGAGCCCCATTGAGCCCCATTGAGCTCCATTGAGCCCCATTGAGCTCCATTGAGCTCTGTTGAGCCCTGTTGAGATCCATTGAGCTCCATTGAACCCCATTGAGCTCCATTGAGCTCCGTTGAGCTCTGTTGAGCCCTGTTGAGATCCATTGAGCTCTGTTGAGCCCCAATGAGCTCCATTGAGCTCCGTTGAGCTCTGTTGAGCCCTGTTGAGATCCATTGAGCTCCATTGAACCCCATTGAGCTCCGTTGAGCTCTGTTGAGCCCTGTTGAGATCCATTGAGCTCCGCTGAGCCCCGTTTTGAGCTCCGTTGAGCCCTGTTGAGATCCATTGAGCTCCGGTGAGCCCCAATGAGCTCCATTGAGCTCCGTTGAGCCCCGTTGAGCTCCGGTGAGCTCCATTGAGCTCCAATGAGCTCTGTTGAGCCCCACTGAGCTCCGTTTGGCTCCATTGAGCCCCACTGAGCCCCATTGAGCCCCATTGAGCCGCTCTTGTCCCCAGCTCCATCTGGACCTGTCCCAAGTGGATCTCTCCGAGGGGGGGCCCCATTGGTGAGTTTGGGGGGGGGTGTCTCTATACGGGGGGGGGGCTCCATGTGTGCACCCCCCCCCATTACCTCTCTCTGTGCCCAGGTACAACCTCCAGGATGCTCGGAGCAGCCCCTAAAGGGCCCCCCCATATCCCGCTGTGCCTGGGGGGCAGCAGGAACAGGGGTCCCCCCATTGTCCTGCTGCCCCCCCCCACCGCCTGCATTGCACTGACCAAAGACGCACTGGGGGGGGGTCAGGATGAGCCCCCCCTCCCCCCCCAGACTGTTACGTACCTCGTGCCTTCTGCCCACCCCGAGGGGCCCCCCCCTCGGGACACGCTCTCATTCGATGCCAGCGCTGTGCGACCCCCCCACTGCATCCAATGTGCCCCCCCCCATAGCGCTAATAAAGGATGGAGGTGATGATGGGGTCTGTGCTGTGTGTGCCCCCCCCGTGTATTCAATGGGGGGGATCGCACTTACGGGGTCCTCATTAGTGTCCCTATGGGGGTCAATGGGATGTGGCCCCCCCCTCCGTGATGTGTCAATAGGAGGTGGTACCCATGGGGGGGTCATGGGATGCTTCCAATGGGATAACGCGATGTCACCGCCCCCCCCCGGCTCCCGCTCTGTGCCCATCTAAAGGCAAATCAGGCCCTGGGAGGGGGCGTGGCCTGGGCTGGCCCCGCCCCTCATGAATAATGCGCCCTTCATTAATTAGCGCGGGCCAATGGGCGGGCGCTGACACCGCCCGGCAGAAACCTCCCGCCCGCAGCGCGCACCCGGAGCCCGGACGGGAGCGGCCGCCGCCATGGTGGGAACGGGAACGGGAACGGGAACGGGGAATGGGCCCCGGGAGCGGGGATCGGGAGCCGGAATCGAGCACCGGGAATCGGGACCGGGGGGGATGCGCGGAGGATGCGCGGGATGGGGGGGGAGGAACACTGTAGCGGGGGTTGCGGGGGGGAGGGGGGGGGGGACGGACGGATCGGTCGCAATCGTTTCCCGCTGACCCCCCCCCGCGCTCTCCCCCCCCCCCGCAGTGCGACTTCTCGGAGGAGCAAACCGCGGGTGAGTGACCGGGACCGGGACCGGGAGCGGGAACGGGAACGGGACCGGGAGCGGGAACGGGAAAGGGAAAGGGAACGGGAAAGGGAACGGGAACGGGACCGGGAGCGGGAACGGGAGCGGACACGGGACCCCCCCCAACCGCCCCCCCGGTACCGGGCACGGCGCTTCCTGCGCGGCCTCGGGCGGGGCCTTTCCGGGGCCGAAGTCTGCCCCGGGCGGGGCCGTTCCTGGGGGGGGGGGAACCGGAACCGGGCCCGGACCCGGGACCGAGGGGTGGGGGCGCGGGCCCGGCACCGGGAGCGCGGGGGGGTGGGGGGCGCGGGTCCGTTTTGCGCCATTTGCCCTTATATGGGCAAAGAGCAGGACCGCGCATTCCTGCGGGGCGGGGCCGGGGGGGGGCCGCGGGAGCGGGAGCGGGATCGGGATCGGTTGGGTGCGGGATGGGGATGGGGATGAAGGGGGGGGGCAGCCGCATCCCGAGCGGCATCGGGTTCCATGGGGAAAAGGGATCCAGCGGCGACGGAAACCGGATCCCGGGATGCGGGGGGGGGGGCGGTCCCGGGATGCGGGGGGGGGGCGGTCCCGGGATGCGGGGGGGGGATCCCATTGCTCGGGCTCCCGGCAGAGTTCAAGGAAGCGTTCCAGCTCTTCGACCGCACCGGGGACGGGAAGATCCTGTACAGCCAATGCGGGGACGTGATGCGGGCGCTGGGGCAGAACCCGACCAACGCCGAGGTCATGAAGGTGTTGGGGAACCCCAAGAGCGATGGTGAGCGGGGGGGGGGGCCCCCCCCCTTTGTTTAATCCCCCCCAAAACCCACCCCCCGAAGGCCACTTATGGGGCGCCCCATTGCAGAGATGAACCTGAAGACGCTGAACTTCGAGCAGTTCCTGCCCATGATGCAAACCATCGCCAAGAACAAGGACCAGGGCTGCTTCGAGGACTACGTGGAGGGGCTGCGGGTGTTCGATAAGGAGGGCAACGGCACCGTCATGGGCGCGGAGATCCGCCACGTCCTCGTCACCCTGGGTCAGCAGCGCCCCCATGAGCGCTTATGGACCCCCTAAACCCAGGGACCCCCCCCATCACCCTGGGTCAGCAGCGCCCCCTAGGGGCGCTTATGGACCCCCCCTTAAACCCAGGGACCCCTCCTCTCCATCACCCTGGGTCAGCAGCACCCCGTAGGGGCACTTATGGACCCCCCAAACCCAGGGACCCCCTCCCCTCCATCGCCCCCTATGAGCGCTTACGGACCCCCCTCCATCACCCCCTATGAGCCCTTACAGACCCCCCTCCATCACCCCCTATGAGCGCTTACGGACCCCCTCCATCACCCCCTATGAGCCCTTATGGACCCCCCTCCATCACCCCCCTATGAGTGCTTATGGACCCCCTCCATCACCCCCTATGAGCGCTTACGGCCCCCCCTCCATCACCCCCTATGAGCCCTTATGGACCCCCCTCCATCACCCCCTATGAGTGCTTACGGCCCCCCCATCACCCCCATTGCGCCCCATAGGCGAGAAGATGACAGAGGAGGAGGTGGAGCAGCTCGTGGCCGGGCACGAGGACAGCAATGGCTGCATCAACTACGAAGGTGAGATTTGGGGGTACGGGGGGGGGGGGGGGGGTGTTTTGGGGTGCTGTGGTGGGGTATTTGGGGGTGCGGGGGGGGGGGGGGGTCCCGTTCCATCCCTGACCATGGTCTCTTCCTTCCTGCCAGCCTTTGTGCGACACATCTTGTCAGGGTGACGCCGCCGGGGTAGGCGCTTCCACCGCTCCCCTCATTCCCGGGGGGGTCGCCTCAGTCCGGGTTTTCCTATGTCTCTTTTCAGGCCGCTGGGTCTGGGTTGCGCTCCCTTAACCCCCCCCCCGTTAAATCCAATCCCCCCCCATCCCGCATGCCCCTGTGCATGGAGCCCCCCCCAGCCCCCCAGCGAGGCTGCAGCGACCTCCTGCGCTCTTTGGTTGGACTCTGGGCTTCCGCCTCTCTCCTGGGTATGGGATCGGATGGGGGGGGGGGCACCGTGACCCCCCCCATTCACCCCCCGCATCCCCTTTTCTATCCACAGAGCTCGTCCGGATGGTGCTGAGCGGTTGAGGCCCCTTCGCATCATCGCATCCCCCCCTTATCCCTAAGTTGGTGCCTTGTCCCTCATTATCCCATTGTGTGCCCCCCCCCGTGACCCCCCATATCCCCACTCTCAGCCCCACCGGCTAAGTTATTGCTCCACAGCACCCAATAATAAAGCATTGGATGGCGGCGCCGGAGCCGTGTCCCTGTGCCCCCCCCAGCGCCGTGTCCCTGTGCCCCCCCCCGCAGCCCCCCCGCACCCTGGGCTGCGTTCTCCCCACCCCGGGGATTTGGAGCTTTATTTTTGGTGGTTTTAGTAAAAAAACAAGAACAGAACCAAAAATGAAAGGGGGGGGGGAGGGGGGGGCACACACAAACAGGGGGGAGGGGAAGGGGGGGCAATGCCCATGTGCTGGGATGGGGGGGTTGGAGCTGTCTCATAAATAGCCGGGGGGGGGCAGGGTCTTGGCCCCCCCGGGGAGCCCCACATTAAATAAACCGGGAGAATGATACAAAAATACCAAAGCTGTGGCCGGGGGGGGGGTCCTGGCGGGAGGGGGCGGCTCCGGTCTCCCCGGTGGCGGCGGCTCAAGAACGGGGGGGGGGGGGGTCCGCACGGGTTCACTGCGTCGGGGGCACCGGGGTGGCCGTGCTGGGGCTGGGGGCGATGGGGTCCGTCTGCAGGGGGGGTCCTTGGTCTGTGGGGCGAGAAGAGGCCGGTTAGCGGCAATGGGGCGCAATGGGGAGCAACGAGGGTCCGGAGCCCGCCCCCCCCCCCCCCCCCCCATCGATGCCGATGGATGCGGAGCCCCCCCCGTACGCGGGTCCCAGTCTCACCTGCGAGCAGGCCGGGGTTGGGAAGGAGGCTTCCCTGCACGGCGGCCACGATGGCGGGGCTGTGCGCGGCCGGGGAGCCCCCCAGGAGCGGGGTGGGGGGCAGCCCCCCCCCAGGCGGCATGCTGCTGGCCAGGGCCCCATGCAGCCCGAGCGCGGGGGGGGGAGCGGCGGGGGGGTTGGCCATGCTCAATGGGAGGGCGGATGGAGGCGATCCGAAGGGGAAAGCCAAGGCGGGCGCATTACCGGGCACGGCGGGGTGGCCGCTGCCACCCAGGCTCCCGGCCAGGCTCGGGGGGGGCGGCTGCTGCCCGGGGAACGGCGCCGGGGCTGGGGGAGAAGGGGGCAGCATTGAGAGAGCCCCCCCTGTGCTGCTGCATCCCCCCCCTGTGCTGCTCCATCCCCTCTGTGCTGCTCTATCTCCCTCTGTGCTGCTCCATCACCCTCTGTGCTGCTCCATCCCCCCTGTGCTGCTCCATCCCCTCTGTGCTGCTCCATCCCCTCTGCGCTGCTCCATCCCCTCTGCGCTGCTCCATCCCCTCTGCGCTGCTCCATCACCCCCTGTGCTGTTCTATCCCCCCCTGTGCTGCTCCATCCCCTCTGTGCTGCTCCACCACCCTCTGTGCTGCTCCATCCCCTCTGCGCTGCTCCATCCCCTCTGCGCTGCTCCATCCCCTCTGCGCTGCTCCATCCCCTCTGTGCTGCTCCACCACCCTCTGTGCTGCTCCATCCCCTCTGTGCTGCTCCATCCCCTCTGTGCTGCTCCATCCCCCCCTGCGCTGCTCCATCACCCCCTGTGCTGCTCCATCACCCCCCGTGCTGCTCCATCCCCTCTGTGCTGCTCCATCCCCTCTGTGCTGCTCCATCCCCCCCTGTGCTGTTCTATCCCCCCCCAGCCCCATCCTCACCGTGTGGCGGCAGCGGCTGGGGCGGGGGGGCCCCGGGCAGGGGGGGCCCCACGGGCTCAGCGGGTGCCACCATGGCGGGCGCAGGCGGTGCCGCCAGCGGGTGCGCGGCGGGGGCCAGCGGGGCTCCGGTGGGGCCAGGCAGGGGCTGGGGGGCTCCGGGGGGCAGCGGGGGCTGCTGCTGCTGCTGCTGCTGCTGCTGCAGGTGCTGGAAGTGCTGCTGGCGCGCCCGCATCTCCGCGTACTTGAGCTGCTCCATGTGGAACGCCTGCCGGTCGGCCAGGAGCTGCTGCCGCTGGTATTCCAGCTACAGGATAACGGGGGGGGGGGTCAGCGGGGGGGGAAGCAGGGAGCCCCCCCCCCCGCCTCCCTGCATCGCTCACGGCCTCGCGCTCCCGGTCCATGATGGTCTCGAGCTCCTCAAAGTGCCGCAGTTTGATCTCCAGCTTCTTCATCTGCGTCTCCACCAGCAGCGCCACCAGGGACTTGATCTTGCGCTCCTCCACCGCTGCCAAGTGCTGCGGGGGGTGCAGGGGGGGTCAGACCCACATCCCAGCCCTACCCCACACAGCTGCCCCCCCCCAGCCCCTCACCTTGGCCTTCACGGCAGCAGCCGCCAGAGCAGCGGCGGCGGCTGTGGACAGGTTCCCCTCCCCGATGTCCCGCTCCACCTTGGCCTTGCGCTCGCCTTCGGGCTCCGCTTGCTCCTTGGGCACCTCCTCCGGCCCCTCCTTTGCCTCCTTCTCCTTCTCCGGCTCCCCTGCAGCGGGACGGGGGCCGTGGCCGTGGGGCATTGCTATGGGGGCTCAGCCCCGCTCCAGCGCAGCCCCGCGCTCACCTGCGCCATCAGCATCCCCCTTCTCCGGCTCCTTCTCGCCCTCCACCTCCTTCCCCTTCTCCTCCTCCTTCTTGGGGGTCTCCCCGGGCTTCTCCTTCACCTCCTCCTCGGTGGCCCCATCGCGGGGCTCCTGGGGAGGGAGAGGCTCAGGCCCTGCCCCATCCCTGCCCCACATCCCCCCTGGACCCCCCTCCACCTTCGCCTCCTTCTTCTCCTCCGCCGGCTGCGCCTCTGCCCGCGCCTCCTCGGCGCCGCTCTCCTCTGGGGGGACACAAGCGCAGGGTCAGGCCCGTGCCCCCCATCCCGGCGCCGCTCATCCCACGGGATCCGGGCTCACCCATGCGCTCGGGCTCCTCCGAGGCGGTGCCGGCGATGCCGCTGCTCTCCAGCCCGAAGGCAGGGTCAGCCTTGCCCGTCACCTTGGCCGCCTCCTCCACCTTGCGCACGTGGGCCTCCACCAGCGCCGTGGGCACCTCCTCCTTCATCTTGGAGAACTCCTCTGTGGGGCGGACGCGCTCGTGTCTCCCCATAGGACTCCCTATGGGCCTCAGCCCATCGCGTTTCCTGCAGGGCCTCCTCCCTATAGGGCTCTTGCTGCCTCCCCATCGCATTCCCACCTCCCCGTAGGACTCCCTACAGCATTTACCCCCTCTCCCCATAGGCTTTGCCCATCTCCCCATGAAACTTGTTGTGTCCCTGCAGAACTTCCTACAGGACTCATCCCACTGTCCTCCAGGGCTCTACAGGACTCAACCCATCTCCCCCCAGGACTCATCCCCATCTTCCTATGGGCCTCTCCTCCCGGCAGGATTGGCTACAGGCGTCTCTCCATAGGCCCCACCAGCTCCCAGCAGACTTCCCCTGCCTTCCTATAGGTCCCATCCCTCCCCCATAGCCCTCATCCCATCCTTCTGCAGCACCCCCACAGACCTCCTCCCTCTCCCTATAGGACTGACCCCACCCTCACCCCCCCGACTCCCCCCAGGCCTCATCCTGCTCCCCACGCCTCACCCAGCGCGGACTTGGCGGCGGCGGAGGCCACGCGGGGATCCACCACGGAGGCCAGGAAGGCCACGGTGCTCATGACGGGGTTCCCGGACTGGCTGAAGGGGATGGGCTGATAGGCCAAGGGCCCCAGTGACGCCTCCGAGTCCTCCAGGTACGGGTCCTCGATGGGCAGGCGCAGGAAGTGCAGGATGCACTCATCCTGCGTGCGGCTGCCCACGTGCTCCGACACCTTGTTCCAGTCGTCCTTGTACATCTCCAGCGCCTGCGGGGTGCAGATGCGGGGGGCAACGGGGCGCGATGGGCCCGTCATCCCCCCAGGGCTCGTGGGGCTGTCAATGGGGTGCAATGGTCCCATCATCCCCCCAGTGCTCGTGGGGCCGTCAATGGGGTGCAACGGTCCCCCCAGTGCTCATGGGGCTGTCAATGGGGTGCAATGGTCCCATCATCCCCCCACTGCTTATGGGGCTGTCAATGGGGTACAGTGGTCTCCCCAATGCTCATGGGGCTGTCAATGGGATGCAATGGCCCCGTTCCCCCCCCAGTGCTCATGGGGCTGTCAATGGGGTGCAACGGTCCCCCCAATGCTCATGGGGTTGTCAATGGGGTACAGTGGCCTCCCCAGTGCTCATGGGGCTGTCAATGGGGTGCAATGGTCCCATCATCCCCCCACTGCTCATGGGGCTGTCAATGGGGTACAGTGGTCTCCCCAGTGCTCATGGGGCTGTCAATGGGGTGCAATGGTCCCATCATCCCCCCACTGCTCGTGGGGCGGTCAATGGGGTGCGATGGTCCCCCCAGTGCTTGTGGGGCTGTCAATGGGGTGCGATGGCCCCGTTCCCCCCCCAGTCCTCATGGGGCTGTCAATGGGGTGCAATGGCCCCGTTCCCCCCCCAGTGCTCATGGGGCTGTCAATGGGGTGCAATGGCGTTGTTCCCCCCTCAGTGCCTGCAGGAGGCACTTGGGGGGGTCAATGGGCCCCTTTGTCCCCGTTACCCCTCCTATATCCCCCCCCCATTCACCTCCAGAAGCAGCAGCGTCTCCTGCTCCGTCCACTCCCGCGTGGCGCTGGCGGCAGCTTTGCTCTACGGGGACACAGTGGGGGGGGGGGGGGGGATGAGCGGCAGTGATGGGGGGGGCGCGGGGGGGCCGTGGCCGGGGCGCACCTTGGAGGGGACGTTCCTCTTGGTGTACATATCCGTGCGGAGCCCGAAGTTCTGCAGCTCCGCCGGCTTCTCCTTGCCCTTGTCGGGGAAGTTGAGCATCTGCTGCGAGGCCGAGCTCTGCTGCTGGGGGGGGACATGGGATGTTGGGGACGCGGCCACGGCCGGGGGGGGGGGCGCTGCGCCCACCCCACCCCCCTGAAGCCTCGGTGCCCCACGCGGTCACGGTGCCCCCCCCGGGGCAGGGCTGCATGCGGGGCGCGACGGGGAGGAGGGAAGGAGCCTTCCTCGGCCAGCGGCGGGGGGGGGACGGCCCCCAGGGAGCCGCCTACCAGCTCCGGCTTCCCCTTCGCCGGCTCCGGGCCCAGCTCCTCCAGCTCCTTGCTCTTGCGCCCCGTCTTGGCGTCGCCGTCGCTCTGCCGGCCCTGGGGCACGATGGAAGCTGTGCGATCCCCCCCCCCCCCGCCCCCCAACCCCCGGGGGAGGAGGGGAGGATGCGGCTGAGCCCCCCCCCCCAGCACCCACCTGGGGGGTCTTGGGCTGCAGCGGCACCAGCCCCGAGGGGGTGTCAGCCAGGACGTGGAAGTGGGAGGTGGGGGGGGGCCCCATGGGGGTGGGCCGACTCTCGGCGTCCACTTGGTAGTTGATGAGGCCCCACTGCTCCAGGAAGGCGTGGACCCTGCGGAGAAGCGGCCTCAGCACCACTGGGGTCCCGATGGATCCCCATGGACCCCCATGGACCCCCCTGGATCCCCACCGCATGATGGCGCAGACGTCCCCGGCCAGGTTGCGGCGGCAGGCGGTGGAGGTGAGGTACTCCTGCGGGTTCAGCCGGTACGTGTCGATCATGAAGTTCCGGTACGCCAAGTAACTGAGGGCCAACGGGGTGCATCAGTGCCGGGACCGGGGCCGCGGCAGCACCGGGACTGCGGCAGCACCGGGACCGGGACTGCGGCAGCACCGGGACCGCGGCGCCGGCAGGGATGGGGCAGAGCTTCCGGGCCTCACATCTCCGGGGTCTTGGACTTGTTCTTCCCATTGAAAAACTCGGGCAGGGCTCGGCGCTCGATGGCGTGGACGCTGCAGATGGGAGGGGGTCAAGGAGGTCCTGGGCCCCCCCCCGCACCCCCCCGGCCGGGCCCTACCTGTTGTAGTCGAACCAGGCGGCGTAGCTGGGGATGATGATGTGATGGGTCTGCTCGGTCACGTTGTCCTCGTGCAGCTCGGGGTTCTTGGCCTGCTCCCCCTTGCTCCCGGTGCCGTTCTCCTCCTCGTCCTGCCACAGCCCAGCACCACCTGAACCCCCCCGGCTTTGGGGCCTTCCTCACCCTGGCGTGGAGCAGGATGAGGCCCCGGCAGCCGCAGGGCTGAAGGCGCCCGAAGCCCCGCTCACCTTCCCGGCTGTCTCCATGCTCTCGTCCTCCTGCTCATCTGGAACGGAGGGGGGACAGGGGGGCGGTGGGGGCAGCTATGGGGCGGGGGGGGTCCTGCCCTGCTGCTCAGCGCCGCTGGCGCGCACTCACCCAGGTCTGTCATGGTGCCCCCCTTGACGGGCGCAGACTCCGAGTCCTTCTTGGTGTTCACTGCGGCAAAGGGAAGCGGTGCTGAGCACCCCCACCGCAGGCTGTGACGGGGGGGGGCCCATGGGGACCCCACGGACCTGTCTTGGGCAGGGTGACCTCCTCCACGTTGGGCACGGGCGAAGGCTCATCCATGTCCTTGGTCAGATCCTCCTGCTCCTCCTCGCGGTGCCCCCGCTTGGACTTGTTGTAGGGGGTGGAAGGGCTGCGAAGGGCCAAAGAGAGACCCCCCCCCGTGTGCCCATCAGCACCAGGGCCCCCCCAGGCCCCAGCCCCGGCCCCCCCCCGAGCTCACCCCTTCTTTGCATTCTTCTTCTTGGCCTCCGGGGTGGGCGATGGGGAGGGCGAGCGCTTGCGCTTCTTGTAGCTGCCCCCCTTCTTGTCCCGCCGGTCCGAGTCGGGGCTGTTCACCTGGGGGGGGGCACGGGGGGGTCACTGTGGCCAAGCAGAGACCCCCATTCCCCCCCATTGCTCTGCCCCTGCCCTCACCTCATCCGTCAGCGTCTTGGCCGAGATCCTCTTCCTGCGGGCGCCGGGGCCCTTCTCGTCCATCACCTCATAGTCCTCCTCGTTCATCCACTCATTGAAGGTGTCCGTGTCCAGGATCCACTTGGCATGGACCTGCGCGGGGGGGGCTGCAGCCTCCATCCCGGCAGTGCTGGGGGGGGGCTGCAGCCACGGGGACCCCCGCGTTACCTTCCGGGGCTTCTCCGGGCTCGGAGCATCCTCTACAGAGGCCTCGATCTCGCTGGCGGGGATCCAGGTGTCGTAGCTGGGGGGGCGGGGGGGGACGCGGTGACAATGGCACCCTATGGGCTGAGGGGGGGCCCTCGGGCTCCATCCACCCCCCCGTTCGCCCCTCACCTGTCAGGGTAATAGCCCCAGTGCAGCAGCACCTGTTTGTCGCGCTTCATCACGGGCCGGACCCACTCCTCTGCGGGACAGCGGCGCTCAGCACCGGGGCCCACAGTGCCGCAGCACCGAGCTCCACAGCGCCGCAGCACTGAGCCCCACAGCCCCACAGTGCCACAGCCCCACAGCACTGAGCCCCACAGCACTGAGCCCCACAGCCCCACAGCCCCACAGTGCCACAGCCCCACAGCCCCACAGTGCCACAGCCCCACAGCACTGAGCCCCACAGCCCCACAGCGCCACAGCGCCACAGCCCCACAGCACTGAGCCCCACAGCACTGAGCCCCACAGCCCCACAGTGCCACAGCCCCACAGCACTGAGCCCCACAGCCCCACAGCACTGAGCCTCACAGCCCCACAGTGCCACAGCCCCACAGCGCCACAGCCCCACAGCACTGAGCCCCACAGCACTGAGCCCCACAGCCCCACAGTGCCACAGCCCCACAGCACTGAGCCCCACAGCCCCACAGTGCCACAGCCCCACAGCCCCACAGCACTGAGCCCCACAGCACTGAGCCCCACAGCACCGAGCCCCACAGTGCCACAGCCCCGGGTCCCACAGCCCCACTCCCCCAGCCCCGGGCTGGGGGCTCCCCCTGCACCCACCCTCCTCCAGGTTGCCAGGGACGGGGCAGACGATGTGGGAGGCGCTGCCCTTGTCCTCGGTGACAGTGCCCTGCAGCAGGGACGAGGGTGAGCGTGGTGCCCCCCCCTCCGGCCCCCCCCCACCCCCCCCCCCGGTGCCACCGACCTGGTGCCTCTTGACGATGTCCTTGAGCTTGCTCAGCAGCTTGGGCTCCAGCTCCGGGTGCAGGAAGATGTTGGGCCGGGCCAGGCAGTTGTTCTGGGGGGGGGGAGATGGGTGCTGAGCGCTGGGGAGCCGGGGGGGGCGCGGCCCGCGGGGGGGGGCTCACCTGCACCAGGGACTTCTCGATGGTCATGAACATCTCCACGTTGCGGTCCATGCGCGAGGGATTCTGGAAATCGAAACGCCGCCTTTATCGGGAGAGAAGAGCGACTCTCATGAAAGCCACAGCTCGGGGGGGGCCGCGCCTCAACCCCACCGGGGGGCACGGGCAGGGGCACGCGCCCCAGCGCGCTGCTGGGGGGGGCCCTGCACCCACGGCCCCCCCATGGGCACTCACCAGCCTTGGTCGCTCTTGAACTTATAGGCAGCAGCCAGGATGTGGCACAGGGCCCCCCCCGCCTTGAAGTCCAGGAAGCATTTGATCTGCAATGAGGGGTGAAGGGGTTGGGGGGGCACATGGGGGGGGTCCCCAGTGCCATAGGGAATGGCATGTGCCAACCCCGAATCTATGGGGCGCTGCCCCAACCCCACATCTATGGGGCGCTGTCCCAGCCCCGAATCTATGGGGCGCTGCCCCAGCCCCGCATCCATGGGGCCCTCCCCAGCCCCGCATCCATGGGGCCCTCCCCAGCCCCGCATCCATGGGGCCCAGCCCGGCCCGGGGCAGCCCCGCGGGGCTCACCGGCAGCTTGGTGAGCGGCGCGTTGCTGACGTGCTTCCCGAACACCTCCTCCTGGAACTGCAGCAGCTGCACCACGAGGCTCGAGAGCGATTTGTTGGTGGGGGGCTCGGCCTGGATGTACTGCGGGGAGCGCCGCGGGGCCCCGCTCAGCGCCGCGCCGGGAGGGGAGCGCCGGGGCGGGGAGAGGGAACGGGAACGGAGAGGGGGGGGGGGTGGCAATGGCGGCCGGGCCCCGCGGTGGCCGCGCTCGGTGCCGCCGCCGGTCCCGGTGCCGGTGCCGCTTTTACCTTCTTGTAGTTCTTGCCGAGCCAGAGGCGGACGGGGTCGAACTGCGCCACGGTGTCCGCCGCCTCGAAGTACTTCACGTTGGGGCCGCCGTCCTTCTTCCGCACCGCCATCTTGGAGCGGGGCCGCCTCCCGCCCGCCGCGCTCCACCGCCCCCCCCACACACACACACAGCCGGCGCTCTGCCGCCCCCTGCCGGCCCCGCCGCCCCCCACCCCCGGGGGATGGAGCGCGCCCGTTCCGCGGTGGTGCTCCCGCGGTGTTTTCCCGTTATCCCGACGGGAACGGGAGCGGCGGATGAAGGAGCGCGGAACGGCGGTGGGGTGGGAGGGGGGGGGGGGGAGGCGGCCTTGGCGCGGCGCGGCGCAGGCAGGCGCGGGAGTCACGGTGGCCGAGTGGTTAAGGCGTTGGACTCGAAATCCAATGGGGTTTCCCCGCACAGGTTCGAATCCTGTCCGTGACGCGGCCGCTGCTTTTGCGGGGGGGGGGAGGATCCGGGACCGCTCTTTTCACCGCGGGGGCTCCTTTTGGAACCCCCCCCCCAAAACACCCTCGGTCATCCCCATCCCTGAATGGAAGCGGCGGCGCCCGTTGGGACCCCCCCATCCCGCGCCCCCCCCCCCCCCCAGCACCGAGCTCAAGCGAGGAGGACGCCGTTTATTGAGCACCGCAGCCGCGGCCCCGCGGGCGGAGCCGGGAACGGGCGGAAAGAACCGAAAGTGCCAATAAATTAAAGGTCCCGAGGGCGGCGGGGGCCGAACCGGGGCTCGAACCGGGGCTCGGGGGCAGGACCGGGGCTCAGGGGCAGGACCGGGGCTCGGACCGGGGCTCGAATCGGGGCTCGGGGGCAGGACCCGGGCTCGGGGCCGGTCCCAAGGCTCGGAGCAGCGCCTCCCGGGACGAGGAAACGAAGAGAAGGGCGAAACCTCGGAGGTACAAAAGGCGAAACCGAGAGGGAACCGCGGGCACTGAAGGAAGAGCAAAGAGTGGGAGACACCCAAGGGGTGCATGCACGGAGCGAGGGGCCGGGGGGGGGGTGGTCCTGGTGCTGAGCCCCCCCTCGGCTGCCATAAGGCTTGGAGAGACGAGGGAGAAGAGACAGTCCCCAGCCGGAGCCGGGCCGGGAGGGAGTCCCTGGGGCGGCTCCGTGGGCGCCAGGCTCAGATCTCCTCCACGCCGTGGGCGAAGATCATGACGAGCCCCGGCTCCAGCACCATGTCCTCGCCCATGTGCTGGTTCTCGCAGGCCATCACCACCACCGCCTGCTTGCCGGGGATGCGCTTGGCCACGTAGTTCTCGTAGTAGCGCCGGTTCATCTGCCGCGTCTCCAGCGTGGCCAAGCCCTGCGGCCAGTTCCGCTCGTGCGCGTTCTCGATGAGCTCGTTGGTGATGGACGGGGGGCACCCGCTCTCCACCAGCGAGCGCTTGATGACGGCCTGGAGCACGGCGTCGGGCGTGGAGATCATCCCCCCCCAGCGCGTCACCCGCGCCGGCTGCAGGGAGTTCACCCACCTGAGGGCACGAGCGTGGGCAGGATGAGTGCCGCGGGGAGCGCTTGGGAAGGAGCAGCCGCCCCCCCGGGGCCGAGCACTGCCAGGGATGGGGCGGCCGAAGCTCCTCCCTTCAACCCATCCATGTCCCGCCAAGGAGCTCCTCATCTCCATCCTGAGCGTGCCCCGGCTCAGTCTGAACCCATCAGCCCTGGTCCCTGATGAAGGTCCCCCCCCCGTATCCGAGCAGGCCCCAGCTGCAGGCTCAGCACCCCCAGAGCTGACGTGGGGAGGAGCTGAAGGAACCCGGCTGCTTCCTGCTCGGGATGCAGGTGGGAAGCAGAGCGCACTCCATTGGGCAGCAGCGCCAGCACCGACCCCCCCCCAGGGCCCCCTTCCTCCCAAGCACTTACTCCAGGATCTCATTGTACTCAATGGTCTCCTCCAGGTTCTGCAGGTTGGGGTTGACGCTGCGGATGGCGCGCATGTAGGCCTTGAGCAGCTGGATGTCCCTCTTCTGCAAGAGGCAGGAGAACATGGAGGGACCTTCCCACCATCACTGCTGCGGCCTCAGCCCCCTCCCTCACCCTGGGGTCCCTATGGGGGTCCCTATGGACATCCCTATGGACATCCCTCTGGACATCGCAGGGACCCACCTGCTCGGCCAGTTGGTGCTTGTGCTCAGCTGAGGTCTTCTCCAGCTCCGCGATCCTGGTCTGCTGCTGCTGCACCACGGATCTCAAGTGCTTGATGCAGTTGTGGTTGGGGAGCTCGTCCTTGGGCATTTCCAAGCTGGGGAGGAGGGCGGGACAAGGAGAAGGGAAGCGGAGTTACGGAGCAGAGCGCTCGGCATCAGCGTGGGAATGGGCTCCGGGACAAATCCAGCCGGGAGATGCTGGAGGCGGGGATGGGGGCAGGAGCACCGGTGCCCTGCAGGGGATGGGCTATGGCAGGCAGTGGGGATGGTCCAGCGCTCCTCACCAGGTCCCACACCTGAACCTCCTCCCCCCGCGCTCGGATGGGCCCCGAGCCAACCCATGCACACATGCGGACCGGATGCCTCCCGCGCAGGAAGGGAGGGGGATGGGCACCAGGAGCTCCCACCGGAGCTGAAACGGCTCTGCATGGACCCACGGACACTCCAGCGCCCCATTCCCAGGAGCCATCCAAAGGATGGGCTCCCCTCCACCCCAACGCAATCACAGCCCCAGAGCCCACACTGGGTTGGAATGGACCCTAAAGCAGGGACCGAGGGGCCGAGCTCACGTCCCACCCCCCAGCAGGAAGAGCTCCTCCGCTTCCCCCCCCCCGCGGGCGCCGGGGCCGGGCTCACCCGCAGCCCTGCTCGCAGGTGACGGGGCGCTTGGGGTTGTGCTCGCAGTCGTTGAGGTGCGCCATGAGGTTGTCGAGGCGCACGACGGCCGTGCAGCCGAAGACGGCGTTGTCACAGGTGATCTGCAGCTTGGAGAGCATGTTGCGCATGATGCGCGGCACGGGCCGCAGGTGAGCCACCGTCACCACGCTGCGGTCCACGGGGCACGTCTGCTGCTGCGAGAACCACTGCGTGATGCAGGCGTTGCAGAAGGCGTGCTCGCAGTGGGGAGCCTGCGGGAGCAAGGGCAGCGTGAGGGCAGCGCTGGGCCACGGAGCCAGGGGAACAGGGCAGCACTGCGTCATTGAGCCAAAGGATGAGGGCATCACTGGGTCATTGAGCCAAAGGATCAGAGCATCACTGGGTCATAGATCCAAAGGATCAGAGCGTCACTGGGTCATTGATCCAAAGGATCAGAGCGTCACTGGGTCATAGATCCAAAGGATCAGAGCATCACTGGGTCATTGAGCCAAAGGATCAGAGCATCACTGGGTCATAGATCCAAAGGATCAGAGCATCGCTGGGTCATTGAGCCAAAGGATCAGAGCATCACTGGGTCATTGAGCCAAAGGATCAGAGCATCACTGGGTCATAGATCCAAAGGATCAGAGCATCACTGGGTCATTGAGCCAAAGGATCAGAGCATCGCTGGGTCATTGAGCCAAAGGATCAGAGCATCACTGGGTCATTGAGCCAAAGGATCAGAGCATCACTGGGTCATAGATCCAAAGGATCAGAGCATCACTGGGTCATTGAGCCAAAGGATCAGAGCATCGCTGGGTCATTGAGCCAAAGGATCAGAGCATCACTGGGTCATAGATCCAAAGGATCAGAGCGTCACTGGGTCATTGAGCCAAAGGATCAGAGCATCACTGGGTCATTGAGCCAAAGGATCAGAGCATCATTGGGTCACTGAGCCAGAGGATCAGTACAGCACTGGGCCACGGACTCAACTGGGCTGGAGAAGACCTTGAAGACCACATCCAAGCTCCCCCTCAGGAAGCGCAGGGACGGGCCGAGGGCCGATGGGCTCCCACTGGAGCAGGCTCAGCCCATGCCCAGAGGCTCGATGCCCGCACAGAGGAGAGCCCCATCAGGACCAGAGCCCTCCTCCCTTCCCGAGGTGCCCACCATCACCCCCACCGCATGGAGCCCTCCCAGAGCAGCTCCAGGTGCTGCTCCCGCTGGGAAGGGGCGCACACGATGGGAAGCGCTGAGCTGCAGCAGTTTGCCAGGGCAGAGCAAAGGTCACGTCCCTGTATTGACACAGCCGAGCTCTGCTCCCGCTTTCCCACCGCGCGGAGCAAGGAACGGAGGAGGAAGGGAAACCCATCCCAAGCTTCTCCCTTCCTCACCTTCCAACCCTGGGGAGGAGCACGGAGAACCCACAGAGCTCAGCACACGCGGAGCTCCGGAGCCCGGATCAGCGCCTATGGGAACCCACCTGCACGGGCTCCTCCAGGACGCCGCTGCAGATGGGGCATATGAGGTCTTCGTCCACATCCCCCTGGAAGCGCGCTACATCATACCCCATTGCTCAGCACCGGCTCCAGAACCCTGAGCAGGAGACAGGAGCGGTCACAGCAGCACCCGAGCAGCGCACGGAGCAGCTCCCAGCGCCCCCATTCCCAAACCCCATCCCGAGGGCGCCGTTCCCGGCTCCTCGCCCTGCGCCGGAGCTGACCTTGAGCTCTGCCCCAGTGCTTCCCGGCTCCTCTGGGGCTTCTCCTCCTCTGCTATTCCCGGTGGCACCAAAGCCATTCCCGAGGCATGCAGAGGAGGTCCCCACCTCCCCAGCAGGAGCCATGGGATCAGGGCCGCGGCTGAGCACCGGGAGGGCTCCAGGAAGCGGCCCCCACGCTGCTCCTGCACCTCCATGGGCTTCCCCCGGGATTCTCCCCTTCCCTTGAGAGGCCTCTCCCAGCTCAAGCCCCAGCACCTCCCTTGGGTTCAAGCCCACTCCAGGAGCATCCTGCACGGGCACCCCCGGATCCAAGGGGAATGGCATCGGGCGCCACCTCTTTGCTCCTTCCCAATCCCAACAGCCTGGGAACAACCAGCGGGGCAAAGCACTCAGTGGCATCCGAGTGGACGCCTCCATATCCACTGGGCTTAAAGAAGGGAGACCGGGATGGGATCGGGGGCAGCTCTTCCCTGTGAGGGGGGGGGACATGGAATGGGTGGAATGGAGAACCGGGATAAGGCGCTTTCCCCCTTCTCTTCCTTATGCCCCTGCTCCAGCCTTGGCGCTGTGGATTGGGATCTTCTTGGCCTGAGGCCTTCGGGTGCTGCTCCTCACAGGAGCTCTGCAGAGCACCAAGGGCTGGATGGCACCAGGTTGGATCTGGGATTACCAACCGGAAGCACTCTGGCATTCCATGGGACATTCCACATTTGACATTCCAACCCTCTCCCAAAGCTTCTCAGAAGCTTTCTCTCCGTTGGGGAACAGAGGAAGGCACTGGAAGGCAATGATGTGGATGCTGGTTTGGAAGAGCCATTGGCCCACCCGGATCCCAGTGGAACACGGACAACTCCACACCGGGAGAAACCAACCCAATCCCGGCCGGGCCGGAATTCCTGCTGTCAGGAAGCAGGACCCCATCTCCAGGGGGGAAAACCATCATCCACATGGGATGGGGCTCCCCTTGGGAAGCGCTGCTCACGCACAGCGTTTAACCCCAGGGAACCCCCAGAATTCCTTTGGGAACACCGCACAGCTCCCGCTCCTGCCCCATTGCTGCCCCCCATTGAGCCCCACGGAGCATCCCAACCACGGCCATTCCTCTGTGCGGAATGAGGCTGCAGGGAGCTTTTCCCAGGAATTCCCGCTCTGGGACCCACTGCAGAGCTTCGCATTCCCAACTCCATTGCTCCACGGAGAGGAGCGGGTGAGGATCCCCAAACCAGTTCTGTCGCATGCCCACCACCACCACGATCCATCCCATAATAACAGTGGGGAGCAGCAGCTGGAGGAGCTTTAAGGTCCCTTCCCAGGCAAAGCATTCCAGGATCCCATGATTCAGGCAGGGCTGCACGGGTTCAGCCCTGCCCATGGACTGGCGCTGGAGCTGCCCTCATAGGGAACAAGGCCACCAAGGGCGCTTCCGGACCCCCTGGGCCGGAATTCCTTGGGATCCTCTGCAATTTAAGGCCCTTTCCCCACGGACATCCATCGGGAGCCGAGGTTTTCCCTGGGAAGCGCTCACGCGGCGCCTTTGGATCCCCATGGAAGTGACGGAGCGCTCCCAACACCCCCGTCGGAGGCTCCCACCGCATCCCCAGGGATAACGGGGAAGGGCCTCACCTGGCGCGGCGGAATCCCTGGCGGAGCGGCGCAGGGCCGGGCCGGGCTCACTCGTGGCGCGGCCGCTCGCCCAAGGGTCCATCTTTTCCCGTTCCGCTTCCGCAGTTCCCAGGGGCCTCCCTGGAAGGCCGAGAGCCGCGGGTGAGGGGACGGAGCGGGGGGCAGGAACGGGGAGGAGATGGGAGCGCTGCTGGGAGGGGACCCTGCACCACCCCCGAGCAGGAGGTGGGAAACTGCGTCCTCATCCCTCCTTTGCCGTTGGAATGGGAAGAACAAAGCTC
The DNA here is from genome assembly GCA_028858755.1 of Ara ararauna. Lineage (NCBI taxonomy): Eukaryota > Metazoa > Chordata > Aves > Psittaciformes > Psittacidae > Ara > Ara ararauna. The sequence continues at coordinate 8,808,859 of CM054390.1, forward strand.
TCAACCCCCCCATGGGCTCAATACAACCAAGGCCTTGAGTTAAACCCCCTCGAGTATTCCCATTGGGAATAAACCCCTCTTTGGGTGTTCCCATTGGGAATAAACCCCCCTCTGGGTGTTCCCATTGGGAATAAACCCCCTTCTGGTCATGGCCATTGGGAATAAACCCCTCTTTGGGTGTTCCCATTGGGAATAAACCCCCCTCTGCATGTTCCCATTGGGAATAAACCCCCCTCTGCATGTTCCCATTGGGAATATCAAGACCTGGGCCCACCCCAACGCCCCCCCCCCTTATGGGGCCGCCCCAACCCTCACGGACGCGGCACCTCTGGGTCCTTCCCCATCCAACGGGGGGGGACGGGACCCACGGGGGCGCTTCCAGCCCCGTATCTCCCGATCCTGCCCCGCATCTCCCGATCCTTCCCCGCATCCCGATCCAGCCCCGTATCCCCCGATCCTTCCCCGCATCCCGATCCTGCCCCACATCCCGATCCAGCCCCGTATCCCCCGATCCTTCCCCGCATCCCGATCCTGCCCCACATCCCCCGATCCATCCCCGTATCCCCCGATCCTTCCCCGCATCCCGATCCAGCCCCATATCCCCCGATCCATCCCCGTATCCCGTTGGGAGCAACGCGGCGGAGCGATCCCCCCCCCCCCCCCACTGCCCCCAATGGGGCCCGGTTCGACCCCTTAAGGCCGCCCCGAGGCCTCGGTCCCGTTCCCCCCCCCCGTTCCCGTTCCCCCCCGAGGTCCCGGTGTTTCCCCCCCCCCCGGTTCCGATCCCCCCCCGGTTCCCCCTCCCCCCCCCCCCCGGTACCCTCCGGGCCCCGCGCGGCCTCCAGCGCCGCTCCGCACCCCGGAAGCACCGCCCCGGAAGGGCCGCTCTGCTCCCGAACTCGTTGGGTCCCTTCCCTTAAGTCCCGCCCCCCCAGCACCACCATTGGCTGAAGGCTCCGAGCTGCCGCGAGCTGATTGGCTGCCGCGGAGAGAGGGGGGCGGGGGGTGGATGGGGCACTTCCGGGTGTGCCCGCGGTGGCGGCGGTGCGGGGTCAGGTGAGCGCGCGCAGAGGGGCGCGGGACACCGCCGCGGGGTGCGTGCGCGCCCCCTAGCGGCGGGGCGGCAGGGCAGCGCCGGTCCCGCATCCCGGGCCCGTATCCCGGTGCCATATCCCAGTCCCGTATCCCGGTGCCGTATTCCGGTGCCATATCCCAGTCCCGTATCCCGGTCCCGTATCCCGGTGCCGTATTCCGGTCCCGTATCCCGGTCCTGTATCCCGGTGCCATATCCCAGTCCCGTATCCCGGTGCCGTATCCCGGTCCTGTATCCCGGTCCCGTATCCCGGTCCCGTCTCCCGGTCCCCTATCCCGGTCCCGTCTCCCGGTGCCGTATCCCGGTGCCGTCTCCCGGTCCCGTATCCCGGTGCCGTCTCCCGGCGCCGTCTCCCGGTGCCTCACCCCAGTCCCGTATCCCAGTCCCGTATCCCAGTCCCCTATCCCGGTGCCATATCCCGGTGCCTCATCCCAGTCCCGCATCCCGGTGCCGTATCCCGGTCCCGTATCCCGGTGCCGTATCCCGGTCCCGTATCCCGGTGCCGTCTCCCGGCGCCGTCTCCCGGTGCCTCACCCCAGTCCCGTATCCCAGTCCCGTATCCCAGTCCCCTATCCCGGTGCCATATCCCGGTGCCTCATCCCAGTCCCGTATCCCGGTGCCTCACCCCAGTCCCGTATCCCAGTCCCCTATCCCAGTCCCCTATCCCGGTGCCATATCCCGGTGCCTCATCCCAGTCCCGTATCCCGGTGCCGTCCCCCATCACCGTCTCCCGGCGCCTCACGCCGGTGCCCTCGGCAGGCGCCGCTCAGCACCATGAGCACCGAGACGCTGGTGAAGGACGTGAAGCCGGGGCTCAAGAACCTCAACCTCATCTTCATCGTGCTGGAGACCGGTGCGTGCGGGGGGGGGCGCCGCGGCGGCCGCGGTTCCCGTAACCCCCTCCCGGCGTGGCCCCCGCAGGGCGCGTGACGAAGACCAAGGACGGGCACGAGGTGCGGACGTGCAAAGTGGCCGACAAGAGCGGGAGCATCAACATCTCCGTGTGGGACGACGTCGGGAACCTCATCCAGCCCGGGGACATCATCCGGCTCACCAAGGGGTGCGGGGCACCGGGAGGGGCACTGGGGTCTGTGTGGTGCGAATGGCACCGGGATGGGCACAGGGATCTGCGGGATGCAGATGGGCACCGGGATGGGCACTGGGGGGACAGGGATGGGGACCGGGGGCACCGGGGTACAGATGGGACTGGGATGGGCACAGGGATCTGTGTGGTACAGATGGGACCGGGATGGGCACAGGGATCTGTGTGGTACAGATGGGACCGGGATGGGCACTGGGGTCTGTGTGGTGTGGATGGGACTGGGATGGGCACTGGGGGGACCAGGGGCACCGGGGTGCAGATGGCACCAGGATGGGCACGGGGATCTGTGGGATGCGGATGGGACCGGGATGGACACAGGGATCTACGAGGTGCGGATGGCACTGGAACGGACACCGGGAGGATGGGGATGGGGACCAGGGGGACCGGGGTGCAGATGGGACCGGGATGGGGCCGGGGATGGGGACCGGGGGGACCGGGCTCTATGGGGTAGGGATGGGATCGGGAGTACCGGGGTTTGTGGGGTGCGGATGGGATCGGGGTCTATGGGGTAGGGATGGGGCCCGGTGTCTGTGGGGTATGGGTGGGACCGGGGGTACCGGTGCCTATGGGGCACCCCTGGCCTCACCCCCCTTTGCCCCCCCAGGTACGCGTCCGTCTTCAAGGGCTGCCTCACGCTGTACACGGGGCGCGGGGGGGACCTGCAGAAGATCGGAGAGTGAGGACGGGGCCGGGTTTGGGGGTGACGGGGGGGGGATGGGGGGGACCCCACTGACCCCCCCTTCAGGTTCTGTATGGTCTATTCCGAGGTGCCCAACTTCAGCGAACCCAACCCCGAGTACGCAGCGCAGCAGTCACAGAGCAAAGGGGTGAGGGGGGGGCAGAGAGGGGATGGGGGGGCAATGGGGATGGGGGGGCTGAGAGGGGATGGGGGGGCAATGGGGATGGGGGGGCTGAGAGGGGATGGGGGGGCAATGGGGATGGGGGGGCTGAGAGGGGATGGGGGGGCAGAGAGGGGATGGGGGGCAGAGAGGGGATGGGGGGGCTGAGAGGGGATGGGGGGGCAATGGGGATGGGGGGCAGAGAGGGGATGGGGGGGCTGAGAGGGGATGGGGGGGCAATGGGGATGGGGGGCAGAGAGGGGATGGGAGGCAATGGGGATGGGGGGCAGGGAGGGGATGGGGAGGACACACAGAGGGGATGTGGGGGGACACGGGTTGGGGGGGGCACTGGTCCGGCCCCATCAGCCCCACACAGGGGGTGCCCCCATCTCCCCCCCAGGCCCAGAACGAGAGCGCTTCCCCGGCCCCCCCCCAGACGAGCCAAGGCCCCCCCGCGCCCCCCCCGGGTAGGTCCCGCATCCCTTCCCCCCCCCCACCTTGTACCCCCCCGCCCCCATCCCGGTGCTTCCTCCCCCTCCCTCTGCTCCTCTTCCAGCCCCCGACGGTCAGAACGGGAACGGGGCCCCCCCCGCGCACCCCCCCAGCGGCCGCATCACCCGCAGCCAACCCGGGCACCCCCCGGTCAGCAACGGCAAAGAGACGCGGAGGAGCAGCAAAAGATAACGGGGGCCCCCCCGCGGCACCGGCCCCGCGCGGGCGGGGGGGGGGGGGTCCGGGCCCCCCCCGTCCCACCCCTGCCTGGGGGGGGTTAATAAAGGTTGAGCCGCTGCCGCTGCCTCAGCCCCACTGCGGGGTCCGCCCCCCACCCCTCGCCCTTTAAGGCCCCCCCTCCGTGCGTGGCCCCTCCCTGATGGGAGCAGCCCCACGGTGACCCTTGGTCCGTCCCCCCCCCCCCGCTTGGGTGCAGCGAACGGTGTGGTCGCGGTGCGGGGATCGGGCCCAGGTGAGCAATGGAGGGGGGGGAGCACCGGGGGCCCCCCATGTGCTATGGGGCGGTGATGGAGGGGTCGCAGCCCCATGTATTGGAGGGGGGGAGGGTGCGGGCCGGGCCCCATTGATCGCCGTTCGTATCACCGTAACCCAGCGGCGATAACGGGGGAAGGTGGGGGGGGGGGGGCACCCCCGTTATCGCCCCGCGGTCAAACATTAACCCGGGCTCCCCCCCCCCCCTCCGTCGTCGTAGGGCCCCGAGCGCGCGTCCCCGCAGCCCCGATGGGCGCCCGCGGGCTCCTGGTGCTGCCGCTGCTGCTGGCGCTGGGGAGCGCGGCGCCGGAGCACGGAGGGTACCTGCGGCGCCTCTTCGGGCACTACGGGGGGGCCAACGGGACGCTGCCGTCCGAGGGTCTGGCGCGGCTGCTCGGGAGCCTGGGGCTGGGCCGGGTGCAGGTGGTGCAGATCCAGCACGAGGAGCTGGGCCACGGCCACGTCAGCCACCTCGATGTGCTCGACGTGCAGGAGGACCGGCACCGGCACCGGCACCCGCTGCGGGAGCACGGCGGGGACCCGGGCACGGCGGCCCCGCGCAGGTACCGCGGCCCCGTCCCGCTGCGCCCCCCCCCCCCCCCCGCGCTGTGGTTGATGGACGGGGCCGCGCTCACCCCCGCGCTGTCGCCCCGCAGCCCCCGACCCACCCGGGCTGAGAGCGCGGGGAAGCCGCTGCCCACCGCCCCCCCCGCGAGCCGCGGGGCCCCCCCGGTGCCGGGGCTGAGCCTTCTGGGGAGGGTCCTGGGCTTGGAGCGCTCCAGCGCTGAGCACCCGCAGCACGACGTGAGCAGGGATGGGGCGCGGGGGGGGGGGGGGGGGGGCGGTGTCACCGTGCGGGGACCCCCCCCCTCGGTGCCCCCCGCTCATCGCCGGCCCCGCAGTGCCTCAATGTGAGTCAGCTCCTGGGCAGCGTGGGGCTGGAGGCGGCGGCGCAGCTCACCCCGGAGCAGTTCTCGCTGCTCTGCCCGGCTCTGCTCTATCAGATCGACAGCCGCGTCTGCATCCAGCACAGCGACGACGTGGAGCTGCCCCCCCCCGGGGGGGGCCCGTGGGCAGGTACCCCCAGCGCGCCCTTGGGGCCCCGTGTTCCCCATCCCTGCATCCCTCGGGGTCCGTCCCTGAGCCTCTGCTCCCCCATCGGGTGGACCCCGCGCCTCCATCTCTGCCTCCCTCATCCCTCCATCGTCGTTCCTTCCTCCCGTCCCCGTTCCCCACCGCCCCATCCCGCATCCCCATGCTCCTCCCTTTCCCCGTGCCCCATCACCCCGTGTCCCATCGCTGGGTCCCCCGCACCTGCAGCCCCGTGTTCCCCATCCCTGCAGCCCCCACCGTCTGCTCCCGTGTCCCTGCGCCCTGAGCCTCTGTCCCTGCATCCCCATCCCCGGCTCCACCATCACCCCCCGTGCACCCCCCCAGTGTCCCGTCCCCATCCCCGCACTGCCCATCCCGCCCCGTCCCTCCCTTTCCCCATGGCCCACCCCCGGGTGCTCGGCTCCTGCCCCGTCCCGGTCTCACCGGCCCCGCAGCGCTGGGCTGGGGGCTCTTGGCCGTCGCCTTCGTCAGCCTCCCCTCGGCGCTGTCCGTGGCGCTCGTCCCGCTCCTGAGCCGCAGCTTCTTCCGCTCGCTCCTCGCCTTCCTCGTGGCCCTGGCGGTGGGGACGCTCTGCGGGGACGCTCTGCTCCACCTCTGGCCCCACGTAGGTACCGGAGCCCCCGCACCGCCGGGGCCGGAGGGGAGAGGGCACCCGTGGGGGGGGGGGGGGGGGGGCAGCGCTGAAGCCGCGCATCCCCCGTGCCCAGGCGCAGGGGAAGCACCCGGAGGCGGCGGAGCCGGGGCCCGCGGTGCTGCAGGGGCTGGCGGTGCTGGGCGGCATTTATCTGCTCTTCCTGCTCGAGCTGCTCCTGGGGATGCTGCGCCGGAGCCGCGAGGCCACGGTGAGGGCCGAGGGCACCGGGCCCGGGGGCTTCCCCCCCCCCCCCCCCCCGGCTCCGCGCCCGACGCCTCCATGGTGCCTTCAGCAGGGACCGACCCCGGATGTGGGCGCGGGGGTCCTGGCGCCGCTAAGAGGAGGTACCCCCCCCGCCCCTCCACCTCCGGTACCGAGCGGCGGCCCCGGCCCCGGCGCCCACCCCGCGTCCCGCCCGTGGCAGGGGCTGAGCCGCGCCCGACGGCGCCGGAGGGCGAAGTGGAGCTGAGGCCCCGCGGACCCCCCCACGGACACTCCCACGGCCCCGCGCTGCCCCCCCCGCCCCGCGGCCGCAGACGTTGTGTGGATGGTGGTGCTGGGGGATGGCGTCCACAACCTGACCGATGGGGTGGCCATCGGTGAGGGCGCGGGGGTGCCCGGGGGGAGGGATGCACGGGAGAGAGATGCACGGGGATAGGGATGCACGGGGATAGGGATGCACAGGGGTAGGGATGCACAGGGGTAGGGATGCACAGGGATAGGGATGCATGGGGATAGGGATGCACAGGGATAGGGATGCACAGGGATAGGGATGCACAGGGGTAGGGATGCACAGGGGTAGGGATGCACAGGGATAGGGATGCACAGGGATAGGGATGCACAGGAATGCACAGGGATAGGGATGCACAGGGATAGGGATGCACAGGGGTAGGGATGCACAGGGGTAGGGATGCACAGGGATGCACAGGGGTAGGGATGCACAGGGGTAGGGATGCACAGGGGTAGGGATGCACAGGGATAGGAATGCACAGGAATGCACAGGGATAGGGATGCACAGGGATAAGGGATGCACAGGGATAGGGATGCACAGGGGTAGGGATGTACGGGGATAGGGATGCACAGGGATACACAGGGGTAGGGATGCACAGGGATAGGGATGCACAGGGATAGGGATGCACAGGGATAGGGATGCACAGGGGTAGGGATGTACGGGGATAGGGATGCACAGGGATAGGGATGCACAGGGATAGGGATGCACAGGGGTAGGGATGTACAGGGATAGGGATGCACAGGGCTGCACAGGGATAGGGATGCACAGGGGTAGGGATGCACAGGGATAAGGGATGCACAGGGATGCACAGGGATAGGGATGCACAGGGGTAGGGATGTACAGGGGTAGGGATGTATAGGGATAGGGATGCACAGGGGTAGGGATGCACAGGGATAAGGGATGCACAGGGATGCACAGGGGTAGGGATGCACAGGGGTAGGGATGCACAGGGGTAGGGATGCACAGGGATAAGGGATGCACAGGGCTGCACAGGGGTAGGGATGCACAGGGATAGGGATGCACAGGGGTAGGGATGCACAGGGATAGGGATGCACATGGATGCACAGGTATAAGGGATGCACAGGGATAGGGATGCACAGGGATAAGTGATGCACAGGGATAGGGATGCACAGGGATGCACAGGGATATGGATGCACGGGGATAGGGATGCACAGGGATAGGGATTCACAGGGATAGGGATGCACAGGGATAAGGGATGCACAGGGATAGGGATGCACAGGGGTAGGGATGTACGGGGATAGGGATGCACAGGGATAGGGATGCACAGGGGTAGGGATGTACAGGGATAGGGATGCACAGGGCTGCACAGGGATAGGGATGCACAGGGGTAGGGATGCACAGGGATAAGGGATGCACAGGGATGCACAGGGATAGGGATGCACAGGGGTAGGGATGCACAGGGGTAGGGATGCACAGGGGTAGGGATGTATAGGGATAGGGATGCACAGGGGTAGGGATGCACAGCGGTAGGGATGCACAGGGATAAGGGATGCACAGGGATGCACAGGGGTAGGGATGCACAGGGGTAGGGATGCACAGGGGTAGGGATGCACAGGGATAAGGGATGCACAGGGCTGCACAGGGGTAGGGATGCACAGGGATAGGGATGCACAGGGGTAGGGATGCAAGGGATGCACAGGGGTAGGGATGCACATGGATGCACAGGGATAAGGGATGCACAGGGATAGGGATGCACAGGGATAAGTGATGCACAGGGATAGGGATGCACAGGGATGCACAGGGATATGGATGCACGGGGATAGGGATGCACAGGGATAGGGATTCACAGGGATAGGGATGCACAGGGATAGGGATGCACAGGGGTAGGGATGCACAGGGGTAGGGATGCACAGGGATAAGGGATGCACAGGGATAGGGATGCACAGGGGTAGGGATGCACAGGGATAAGGGATGCACAGGGATAGGGATGCACAGGGATGCACAGGGGTAGGGATGCACAGGGGTAGGGATGCTCAGGGGTAGGGATGCACAGGTATAGGGATGCACAGGAATGCATAGGGATAGGGATGCACGGGGATAGGGATGCACAGGGATAACGGATACACAGTGTTAGGGATGCACAGGGGTAGGGATGCACAGGAATGCACAGGGATAGGGATGCACAGGGGTAGGGATGCACAGGGATAACGGATACACAGTGTTAGGGATGCACAGGGATAGGGATGCACAGGGGTAGGGATGTACAGGGATAGTGATGCACAGCGATAAGGGATGCACAGGGATGCACAGGGATAGGGATGCACAGGGATAAGGGATACACAGTGGTAGGGATGCACAGGGATTCACAGGGGTAGGGATGCACAGGGATAGGGATGCATAGGGATAGGGATGCACAGGGGTAGGGATGCACAGGGATAAGTGATACACAGTGGTAGGGATGCACAGGGATGCACAGGGGTAGGGATGCACAGGGATTGGGATGCATAGGTATAGGGATGCACAGGGGTAGGGATGCACAGGGATGCACTGGGTTAGGGATGTACAGGGATAAGGGATGCACAAGGATAGGGATGCACAGGGGTAGGGATGCACAGGGATAAGGGATGCACAGGGGTGCACAGGGGTAGGGATGCACAGGGATAAGGGATGTACAGGGATAAGGGATGCACAAGGATAGGGATGCACAGGGGTAGGGATGCACAGGGATAAGGGATGCACAGGGGTGCACAGGGGTAGGGATGCACAGGGATGCACAGGGTTGCACAGGGATAAGGGATGCACAGGGATAAGGGATGCGGGATGCACGGGGATACCGATGCACAGGGACCAGGGGTACCCGTTGCGTCGGGTCCGTGCAGATCCAGGCTCAAGGTCCCTCCTCCCGCAGGGGCCGCCTTCTCCCACAGCATCCCCAGCGGGCTCAGCACCGCTCTGGCCGTGCTCTGCCATGAGCTGCCCCATGAGCTCGGTAGGTCCCTGCCCCCCCCAGCACCCCCATGGCCGCGGCACCCCGCGAGCGCCCACGCTCCCCCCTCCATAGGTGACCTCGCGGTGCTGCTGCGGGCGGGCACGGCCCCGCGCACCATTCTGCTCCTCAACCTGCTCTCGGCTCTGCTCTCCTGCCTGGGGGCGGCGGCGGGGGCCGCCGTGGGGCAGAGCGCGGCGCATCTCACCCCATGGATCCTCACCCTCACCGCCGGCATCTTCCTCTACGTGGCTTTGGCCGATATGGTGAGGGGGCAGTCGGGGGGCAGCCGTGGGGCAGCGGTGACGCCGGTGCCGGTGCTGACCGCGCTCTGCCCCAGCTCCCCGAGGCGCTGCGCTGCGCCGAGGGCCCCGGTGAGGGCTCGTGGGGCCGCTTCCTCCTGCAGAACGCGGGGTTCCTGCTGGGCAGCGGCATCATGATGGGCATCGCCTTGGCCGAGGGGCACGTCCGCGCCTGGCTGCAGCCCTGAGCGGCCCCACGGCCCGGCTGCAAGGACGGGGGGAGCCCCCGGGACCGGGCATTGCCCGCACGGCACCCCCGGGCGTTTCATCCCTCCCCGGTCCCTCCATCCCTGCGGGGACGGGAGCGCTCGGAGCGGACCCCGACGGCGTTTCCCCTTCTCCTTCCCCTCGGACCGTGGGGAGAGAAAAAGGGGACACCGAAGCAACGGCGTTTTAATAAACGAATTGATTCAAACGAAGGCGTCGGGGCCCATTTTGCCCCCTCCGGTGCCGGTACCCCCCCGGTACCCCCGAGACCATCCCGGTACCCCCCCCCAGTAGGGAGCGATGAGGACGCGGTCGCCACGGCAACGGCGGGATGCGAGGCCACGCCTCCATCCGTAACTACCAATCAGAGCAGGAGGCCACGCCCCTCCTGCTCCAGACCACGCCCCCCGGCGCTGTCTATAGAGGCGGTGCTGATGGAGCCCGGGGCGGGGGGGGGGGGGGTAGAAACCCCCAATAGAGGGGGTATGAGGGTTAGCACCCCACAACATGACGTCAGCGATGACATCACACACACACTACACCCCCGTTTCCCAACCGGAGGCACAGAGCGCCAGGCTTGGAGCTGTTATTACCCCCCCCAGAGTTGGGGGCTCCCCAAGGAGCGGATTTGGGGGTCCGTGACCAAGGCAGGAATTGAATGTACCCCAACACCCATTCCTCAGTTATCCAGAGGAATCACTGGTGCCAAAGGCGTGGTTCCCATGAGGATGTCAAGGTTTGGGATGTGGGACGGGCACGGGAGGACCGGGACCTGCTCCGAGCATCCTTCCCCTCATCACAGCCTCTGGTTGGGGCAGCTTCAAGGCACCAATGTACCTCCAGGACAGGCGCTGGGCTCGGTGTGGGCTCCTCACCCCCCCCCAAGCCTTCTGTCAGCTTTGCTGCTCCTCCGCTCACCCCAACCTTTCCCCCTAAGGCGGCCCCGTCTCACAAAGCCCATAACTCAGGAAGGGAAAGCCGCTGCCGGCACCAGGACGTGCCTCTGGCTCCCGGTGCCAACCCAACCGCCGGCTCCATCCGCGTCCCTCACGGACGCACAGCCCGGACGAGGAAGCCATCAGCGGGTCCGCGGTGCCGCCGGGCTCCAAGGAGCCACAACCCCTTGGAAGCCAAGCGCCGAGCGCCACAGAAACGCCCCTTTTGGCCACCGAATTCCCTCTTCAGGGCCGGGGGGGGGGCAGCACATCCCCCTCGGGAGACCCCAGCGCTCACCTGCGGCTTTCCATGCGTTTCACTTTATTGGTTTCAAGTTGACGAACAATATCGATACGACTGGGTCGAGTAAGGCTTTGTTCCTCTTGCGTCCCCCTCCTCGTCCCCGGCTCGGGACCCGCACACGAAACCGCTTTGCACGCACACGACGACACGGCAGAGGGGGGGGCGGTGCTACCTGACGGGTGCTGAGGTCTGTCCTAGCTTCAAGACACACACGTTGATGTGCAGGATATACAGAGGTGCAGCATTTACACACAGGGAAAGACACAGAGCTCGCTACAAGATGCCTTCAAAGTCCATTGGGATGCATCTCCCCCCCTTCGCCACCCTCGGCCGCTCCGGCTCCATCCCCATCCAAGGATGTTGAACTAAGGACCAGTGATGCTGTTACCCTCCGCTTCCCCGTCCCAAAGCTGATGCTTCTGCCTCCTCCCGGCTCCGTTGGTTTGGGGGGGGGGGGGTGTTTCTCCTTGCAAACGCACCCAGCAGTGCTGAGCCCGGCAGGATTGGGCCAGGAGAAGAGGGTTGAGCTCCTCGTGTCCTTGGAGAGAAACAGAGAAACAAAAGGAGGGGGGAAAAGAAGGGAAGAGAAAAGGGAGAGAAGGAAAAAAGCCCCAAATCCGCGTGGCCGGGAGTGGAAGGGGTTGGTTTTTCCTTTGGTTTCGTGTTGAAGGCAAAGGGGAGCCTGCCTGCATCCCACCCGACATTCCCATTGAGGTCCCCCTTTGTGGTCCCTGTGGCCACAGGACCCCGGGATGGAGCAGGAGCAGCTCCCCCCCAACACCAGGAGTGGTTTTGGGGTCCGGGAGGGGGGGGGTTTGTGTCGGGATCTCCCTCCTTCCTCGCTCACCCCTCGCTCCGAGCGGTCAGAACGGGAACATCGACCTCGCTCCGTGGTTTGGGGGGGGTTTGCTTTGCTTTTAGTGCTACTGTTACATGGACCTCATCCCAGGCCCGGGATGGGGCTGAGGGAGATGCTCAGGGTCCCCCTCGCTCCATCCCGGGGCAGGATGAAGGCAACGGCAGAGGGGGAACCATCCAGAGCTCCACGTTTCACCTCACCTGCAGCTCGGGCCCAGCACCAACGAACCCCCCCCCCAGCTCCAGGTTGAGCGGTGGGGGGGTGAATTCCATTCAGTGCCCAGTGGAGGCCGAGCCCCCTCTTTGGCCCCCCCCGGCCCTTACATTCAGTGTTTGTCAGCAGTTTCTATGGCTCAGCAGTGGCAGTGCAAATCCACCCTGGATTGAAATGCAGTTGTGCTGTTAGGTTCGGAATCCTCGCGCGCAGAACGCATCTTCCCTTTGCTCATTCACTCCCAAGCTTTTCCGCGTGGTTTTTCCTCTCGTTTGGAACTTAAAAGTGACAAAATAAACCCAAAGACACTCGCGCCTCCCTTCCGCTCTTGGGCGCTCTCTTATCCCATGGGATGCTAAAGGGAATCCAGACTCATGCTTGAACGAAAGTGCTTATTACTTGAAGCAAGTGCTTTGGACCAAGGGGGCGGAGAGAAACTTCCTTGGTTTCCGAGGTTGGGGAGGGGGCAGCGGGGGATCCAAGAGCTTGGAACAGCTTTGGGAATAGGGGGGAAAGCCAAAAAGCCACTGCTTGGTGGGAGCTACAGAGGCGCCGGCGGGACGCGAAGCGGGAATGGTCCAACTTTGGCATTAAAGGTCCTTGGGGAGGGAGGTTGGGGGGGGGGGGGGGGCACCCCGGAAGTTTCCCTCCACCCCTCTTCACAATGCACCAGGGAAACCATCACAAATCTCGTGGAGCAAAAAGAATGCATTATTACCAAACACTTGGATTATTACTGGAATTGTCAAGCTGTGCTGCCAACGGGATACAATGCAGCGTTAAAGGAGAACAAGACTGGTACCCGCAGCCATCCCATCCCTTCCCACCCTCCCCATCCTCCCTCCCATGTGCTCCCAGGCCACGGATGCGCTGCTGGAACCTCGTGTCCCTCCATCATTCTTCTTCTTTAGAAGACCCAAAGGGGAAGGGGAGCGAGAAGACCCTCGCTAAGAGCAAAGAAGGGGTCGGGAAGCACGGAGCTGCGTGGAGAAGCCCTTACAGAGATCACATTGATTGTCTCACGGGGAGGGAACGCGGCGCAGCACAGGAACAAGGCCAACAAGAGCTGAGCTTCCTCCTGGAGCAGAACTCAACCACCACACAACCACTGCTAAAGAACAAAGGGGGGGGAAGGAAAAGCAGCATTGAGCCACGCTCCGGCCCGGCTCCGGGCCAAGGGAAATGGTGCTGGAGTCCCGGCCAGCGATGCCGAAGCCCCGGCAGGCTGAGGACAAGGGCTCGAGGGGCACGGATGGGAAAGCCGGAGCCATCCGCACCCGGAGCCAGGAGCAGCTCAGCCCCTCGTGTGCCTGCACAAGTACTTCAGCCCTTGGAGACGGCGGCTCAGGACTTTGGACCCATTTCCCTGCCCCGGGAGGGAGGGTTCGGGTCAGCAGCGAGAAGAAGAGATAAAGCGATGCCGAAATTCCTCCTGGAAAGGGCAAGAGCAGGAGGTGGACTCCATCCGTGTAAACAAGTCTCTGGTTCCAGTTCTCCTCTGTAGAACACTGAGCAAGGATCTTCCCAAAGGATTCAGGTGATTCAAGTTTCTTCTGGATCCGAACTGAGGTAATTCGGTGCAGAAAGGGCAACGCTCGCTTTCAAGCTACAGGGAAAAGGGCTCTCACCATAGGCAGAAACCTCTCGAGTGCTTTGCTGAACAAAGTGCGGGTCGGGAACGGGATGGGAAGAGGGAGCTGAGATGGGAACCATGAAGGGAATGTGCTCATCATCACCCAAGGCCAAGACTGAAACGTCCTATTTGGTTCGGAAGAGTTTGGCTTTGGTTCAAAGAAAGCAACAGCGCGAGGGGGCCGCAGCACAACCTAACCCCACCGGAGCCCCCTTCACTCAGCACCACCAGAACCAAGGGACCAGCAGCTCCTTGTGGCTGCTCCTGATGGACGGCGGAGGCCCGGCAGGATGCAGGGATGCTCCACTCCCTGCTCCCAGCCTGCGGGCACCCGTTGCAGGGGCTCCGGGTTGGGAAGGGCGAAGCTCGTTCCTGCCATCCCTGTGGCCCTGTCCCTTCTCTGCATCCCGGTCTTTGGCTTTGAAGAGACTCCTTGCAAGAGGGTTGCTTTGTGCACGTGATACTGTTACAGTAATCCCGAAAGGGGAAAGGAAAAGAGGGGGAAAGCCCTAAAACAAAGGGAATAACATCGACCAGTGCAACGTTCTCCAATGCCTCCAAGCTGCATTGTGAACAGGATTCCTAAAGTTCCAACCCCCCCAAAAGAACACCACAACCACCCCACAAACACGCCACGATGCTGCAGTAGAAAAATACACACAGATTTACTCCGGGTTGGGACTAAGGGCTTTGAAGTGCATTTCTCGTCCTTCTGAAAAGGTTCACACTTTCAGAGAGGGGTTTTTTCTCATGGATTTTGTTGGCTTTTTCCCGAAGGAAAACGCTCCTTTTCGCTATAAATAACTTCTTTTCTTCTCTCTAACTAAAAAAGCAACACGGAAACAGGGAATGGAACCTTGGCCAAGCATCGATCCCTTGGATCTGACCCTCGGCCGGAGGAAGCAAAACCCCACCAACAGAACCCCTAAAGTGCCTGGTAAAGGGGAGGGAGGCTCCAGCAGCGCATCCGTAGCCTGGGCACGGGGTCGGGCAGCAGCACCCGTGTTGCTTACCCATGAGAGCTGCCTGAAGGGGAGCTCAGTGTCCCAGGTACAGTAGATGTGGATTCAAGTGTGTGTTGGAATGGGAGGATGAGCTTGGGAAGTGATTGCAAAGGAGCAGCAGCTCCCCCCCCACCCTACTCCTTCCGCATCATCCCACCAAGAGTTCAGGCTGCCCCATCCCGATGGACGGAGCGAGGAAGGGAGGGGGGGATGGACACAGAAACCATCAGAACCAAAAGGTTTTGGGGGGGGGGGGGGGGAGCCAAACCCATCTGCACCCATCTCCCACCCTGAGCGCAGCAGGACAAGGATGGGGCCGCGGATGGCACCGGCACTCCCAGCGGGAAGAGGCAGCGCTGAACTCTTGGCTTCCCTATGGAGGCCCTGCCCAGTCTTGTTCTCCTTTAAAGTGCCCTATACTTATAGAACTCCTAAATAAATAGAATAAGATATTGGGTCACCCATCGCTTAAGCTACTCCGAGTAACAGCCGTCCAAGCCGATGGCGCTGGGCCGGTCCTTGCCGTAGGGGCAGGAGCTGCCGTTGGGCAGAGCCCCGCAGGCCGCGGTTTTGGCTGCGATGCCGCAGTTCTTGAGGAGGTTGAAGCTGAAGGAGCTGATGGTGTCCTTAGGGGGGAAAGGCTTCATGGTGGACAGGATAAGTGCCAGGCAGTCGGCGACGTCCTTGTTGGGGGCGCACGCCAAGGCTGGGGTATGACCTAGGGCAAAGGCGAGGGGTGAAGGAACGCGTGGGTCGGGGCGGTTCTCCTGCCTGGATCAAGGGGCTTTGGAGGTGAGATTTGTCTTTATCCAGCAGGAATTGCGTGCCAGGATCAGCTCCGGCAGCGCAAGGATATTCCTCTCTAACTCACATTATTCTATCGCTTAACCTACAGACACACAGCTCTATTCCTCCTCTAACATCCCATGACCTACAGGCACTGCAGCAGAGCAAGAACTCTGCCGGGAGACAAAGCTTCTGCCCACAGCAGCCCCTTGGAGGGGAGGCAGTGGCTCGCTGCTGGCTCAGCCTGGGCTGCCTTTGTGCCTTGGCAGGAGCCAGGCAGCAGCCGAAGGTGCAGCAGGGGAGGGAGCGATGCATCCCCACGCCGTGGGATCGGGGAATGCCTTCCCAGGGCGCCGCCGGCCTCAGCCGGGAGGTGCCTGCAATGCCGCAAGCTGAGAACCATGGGAAGGACACGGAAATGCTGCTTCCCTCGGGAGCACCCGGTACCCATCGGGGACCCCCCACGGAGGATGTACCCCTGGGGACACGACACCGAACCCCCCCGGCACCCGTGGGGGACACGCACCTTCTTCATCCACAGCCAGCACAGTGGCCCCTCTGCTGAGCAGGGCCTGCACCACGGCGGCCAACCCATTGCGTGCTGCGATGTGGAGCGGCCTGGGGGGAGCAGAACAGGCAGGAGCATTAACCCAAGCAGGGCCCCAACATTCCAACCCCATGGAACGCTCCGGGCGTGGGGCAGAGCGGCTGGAAAAGGACCTGGATCGATGGAGCTGTGCCCCGGCAGCCAAGAAGCCCCCAGCACCCCCTCGGCCGCTGCCAGCACCCCCGTGGCCCCCCAGCAAAGGCACTTCCACCCCAGCTGCCCCAATACTCACATCTGCAGAGCACTGTTACTTGCATTGATAAGGCCAAGGTCTTGGGTTTCCCCCAGGATCAACAAGGCACACTTCTCATGGCCCTGGGAAGGAGAGCGGGCTGCTCACGGAGCACGAGCAGGAGCAGCGCCGGGGCCCCGGGGCTGCCCGGGAAGCAGAAGCGGTCCCCAAACCCAACCTTCCTCAAGAGCCACCCCTCTGGCAGGGCCGGGGAAGCCCAACCGCTGCCTCCTCCATCTCCTGCGCTGCCTGGAGGGGCTCATCCCGAGCTCCTGCCCCCACCACGAGCTCAGAGGCCCCTCGGGATGGGCCACAGCCTGAGCTGCTCCGAACCGCAGGAGCAGCTCCTGTGCCTCTGCCCTGGGTAAGAGCCCTCTCGTGACGGCCCAAGGGAAGGCACTGACTGCAGTCCCTACCTTGCTGCAGGCCAGGTGAAGAGCTGTGTTCTTGTTGACGTCCAGCACAGTTATATTGGCTTTCGCCTGGAACAGCAGGAACTCTGCAACGAGGAGGGCGAAGCTGCTGAGGGCAGGCGAGGGGCAGAGGTCCCAGGGCAAGGAGGCGGCCCCGGGAGGCTCAGCCCCACACCGGGGACCCCAGCACCTACCCACTGCTGCGGTGTGCCCGTTCTCAGAGGCCACCATGAGCGGGGTCCTCCCCAGCTTGTCGGTCAGGTCCACCTCGGCCTGGTGGCGCAGGAGCAGCTGTAAACCATGGGTGTTGTCTGCAAAGGCAGCAGCGTGAAGGGGTGTCCTGGCAAGGCAAGAGAGGGGGTGAAGAGGAGGGTGCAGGGGCATCAGGGTCCTGTTGTGCCATGGGAAGGGCTGAGGGGGCCCCAGGCTTGGGGACGAGGCTGCGCTCACCTTCCTTTGGCATCTCTGCTATTAACAATCTTGGCACCCAATGCTTCCAGCAGCATTTCAGCAGTGCCGTCCTGGTTGTTAATTCTGTGGGGAGCAGGAGAAGGGCAGTGAGACCGGGACTGAAGAGCACGGAGCCAACTGCAGAGCGAGTGAGCAGCACGTCCCTGGGGCTCTGGAGTTGTGTAGGGTCAAACAACCGCTTTACCCCTCTTGGTGTTCCCCAAGGAAGCCCAGAGCCAAGGAACCCAAACCCCTGTGTGCTCAGTGGGACCCCAGGTACCACCCCGAGGAGCTGCTGCTGCTCTCACCGAGCCCTGGGTGGGAAGGGCAGGGTTTGGAGCTCCTCCACTCATGGATCCCCTCTCGCACATCACCCAGCTGGGAAGCAGCCAGAGCAGGTCCCAGATGCCACTTACACTGCACAGTGCAATGGAGTAAAGGGGTTTCCTTCTAGGTATGCGAATGGATTGTGTTCAAGTAACAATTCGAGACAATCTTCATGCCCTGGGGAGGAAAGAGGCGACAGAAGAGCATCAGCATCCAGCCTGCGCCTCACCCGGAGCTGCGAGGGAGGGATGGAAGGCGCAAAGAGCCGGAGCCCCCCGAGGGGGGCAGCCTCAGCTCTTCCCTGATCCCTGTTTTCCTTTCTTAAGGAGGGCAAACCCCCCCCCCCCGAGGAACCTCTCTCCATGAGGCTGTGAGCTCGGGGAGCATTGGGGTGCAGCGGGACGACTGCTTCCCTCCTCCCCATCGCCCGCCAGAGCCCAGCCCAGCTGCTCACCGCTGTATGAAGCCCAGTGCATGGGGGAGTAGCCGCTGTAGTCCACCACAGAGTCCAGGGGGTCGGTGGAGAGGGCTGCCTGCAGCAGCGTCCTCAGCACTTCCAAGTGGCCGCAGGCTGAAGCGAAGTGGATGGGGGTCCGGCCCTTGAAATCCCGGCACAGGACGAAGGCATCGTGGTCCAGCAGCGCGGCCAGGCAGTCCTCACAGCCCGTCACAGCCTGCACGCGGAGCACAGCACCACCGGCGCTCAGCCCAGCCTCCAAGCAGCCAGCAGCGGGGGGATCCTGCCCCTCTGCTCTGCTCTGCGGGGCCCCCCTGCAGTGCTGGGGGCCTCAGTGTGAGGACATGGAGCTGTGGGAGCAGGGCACGAGCATGAGCAGGGGCTGGAGCAGCTCCCATAGGAGCCCGGCTGAGAACATTGGGGCTGGAGGAGAGAAGCTGCGTGGAGAGCTCAGAGCAGCTGCCAGGCTCTGGAGGGGGCTCCAGGGATGCTGGGGAGGGACCTGCATCAGGGGCTGGAGCGATGGACGAGGGGTGATGGGTTCAGACTGGAACAGGGGGAGCTCAGGTTGGATGTGGGGAAGCTCTTCCCTGTGAGGGTGGTGGGGCAGTGGAATGGGTTGAACGGAGGTTTGGAGGCTCCATCCCTGGCAGTGTTCAAGGCCAGGTTGGAGCAAGCTGCCGTCGTGGAAGGTGTCGCTGGAAGTCGATGATCTCAAGGGCCTTTCCAACCCAAACCATTCCCTGATCCTACGGAATGAACCGAGCATCCTGCACGCGGGAGGAGGAGCAGGAGCTCCGAGGGAGCACTCACCCCTCGGTGCAGTGCCGTCCTTCCCCTCTTGTCCGCTGCATCGGCCGTGGATCCCTTCTCCAGCAGGAGATGGACACAGTCAACGTGGCCGTTCATGATCGCCAGCATCAGCGGGGTCCTGCAGGGCGGAAAGGCAGCAGCGAGCTCGGGAACGAGCTGGGTTCAGGCCCAGGCGCCCCGCGAGGGGCTCGAGCCCATCCACACTCACTGGCCGTGGATGTCCATGACGTCGGTGATGTCCGCCCGCTCCCCGCTGTCTATCAGGAGGTGCAGGGAATCCGTGTTGCCGTTGGCCGCTGGAGACACGAGGGAAGGAGGAGTCGCTCCCGCATGGATGGGTCCCTCCTTCCACGGGCTGAGCCCATCCACGCGCACAGCCCAAAGCCACTGCCGGGGCCGCATCCTGCCGGGGTGCGCAGCGAGCACCCCCAGCCCCGTGTGCCCTCCCTCACCTGCAGCATGGAGAGGGGTCCACTTCCTCTTCCTCTCCTTGACCAGGGCCGAGGCGCCGTGGCTGGTGAGCACCTCCACGCACTCGGTGGAGCCCCTCTCCGTGGCCAGGTACAGCGCCGTCCGCCCCTTGTGGTCCCGCACGTCGAGGTTCACCAGGGTTTCAGCAAGTGTCTTGAGGGCTTCACAGTGACCATTGTAGGCCTGAGGGCAAAGCACGCCATGGGAGAGCAGCGCCTGGAAGGGCTGCCCCCACAGGAGGCCCCGTTGGGTCCCTCTCGGTTGCAGGTGGGGCCCCTACGAAGCCCTCACCACCGCAGCCACAGGAGGGGTTTGATATCCCAACCCAAGGCAGCACCTCCCGTCCTCCGCACTGCTGCCGCAGGGGCCAGCCTGGAGCCACCGGGCCACAGCAGGAAGCCCCCACGGAGCCAAGCGCCCTCCGGAGCCCCGCGGCTGGGCAGCCCTACTCACAGCTAAGTGCAAAGGGCTGACGGGAACGGTGCTTTCCACGTCCTCCAGGCAGTTGAAAGACATCTCCAGGAGCTGCGAGAGCACAGCACAAGGCCAGGAGTGAGCCCGGAGCCTGGGCCAGAGGCGCTGCCCCCCGCGCGCCACAGAGGGCTCCTCATCTGCTCCACAGGGACCCACCCCCGGCCCCCCCTTCAGCGGCCTTTGGGCCCCCCGCGAGGCCCTGCAGCCGGTTCCAAGGTGCTCCCTGCGCTGCAGGAGCTCCTCCTCGGCCCTCGGCCCTCCCAGCCTCGCTCCCCTGGCATAGGGCCTTACACAGCGCAGCCGCACTGAGCCCTTTTCCCGCAGGCCCAGGGCTTTCCTCCACACTATTCCCAGCGCTTTATCCCGGCGCTGTCCTGCCCAGACCCCGACTCCCTCGGCCCCTGGGGATGCTCCGCTGCCGCCCGCTCACCAGTTCGAGGTTCTGCCGGTTGCCGTAGGCTGCTGCGTAGTGGACCGCGGTGTATCCCTGTTTATCCCGCAGGGATGGGTCAGCACCATTATCCAGCAGGAATTCCAAACAACTGCAGCCAGCAAAAAGCAGGGCGAAAGGCTGAGCTCGGCAGGGTTGAGCTCAGAGGAGACGCTGTGCCACCCCCCCCAAGGCGTGGAAGTGAGGAGCAGGACGCAGCGATCACATCAGCACACCAGGGCTCAGCATTCCCAGTGTCCCCAGGCAGGGAGGGGGGGAAGGGGGGGGGCACCCAACAAGCGCCACTCACAAGAACGCTTCCTTCATCCTGGACTCCTTCAGCGGCTCCTCCTCAGCGTCGTGGCTGGGTCCTGAATGAGTCTCCGCTCTGGAAGGGCAGGGACCAGGCTCTGTTTGCTGCCACGACTCAGCCCCAGCAGCGGGAGGCAGCCGGGGCACAGCAGAGGCCCCCCCCCCCAGGCCTGCAGAGGGGCTGGAGCAGCACGAGGGGACCCTCACCTCCTGTACGTGTCCGAAGCAGCAGCATAGTGTAAGGGGGTGCAGCCTTTGCAGTCGGCCTCGTTGACGCTGGCTCCTGCTGTCACCAGGGTCACCGTGCACTGGTAGCTGCCGTTGGCGGCTGCGTAGTGCAGTGGGGTCCTGGCAAAGGGCAAGGAGAAGGGGCTCAGGATCGAGCCTGGCAGCAAAGGCAGGAGCTGGGCCCAGAGCTGGCGCCTTTGGGGGGGGGACAGGGGAAAGGAAACAGCTTCAGGCACCCCACGGGGCTGGGATGCGCCAGCCTGAGCCCTCAGGCTGCCCTGGGGCCTCCAGCACGCTCACCTTCCAAACTTATCCCTCCTCCTCAAGTCGGCACCGCTGCTCAACAGCAGGTTAAGACATTCCACATTCCTGCAGGAGGAGGGGGGCACTTACACACCACGGGGACACCGACTCCTCCCCGCAGTTCGGTGCCACCTCTGGGCCGGATGCTGCACACACAAAGCTCTTCCCCAGCTCCTCGCGAGGCCTCTACCCCTCTGCAGCATCACTGCAGCCACGTTCGCCCTCTCCATAGCCCCCGCACGAGGCACTTCCACCCCTGTGCCATCAGCTCATGAGCCCTTTAGGAGCCGAGGGAGCGTTCCCCCCCTTCAAAGATGGGTAAAGAGCCAGCGAGGGGGTGATGGGATGAGTCAAAGAGCGGCAGAACACGGCCCAAAGGGTCCCTTTCCACCCTGCTGCAACCCAGGGCTCTGACGCCAAGAGCCCCGCAGTGGGCAGGGAGGAGGGCCCTGCTTTGGGCTGCAGAGCTCACCCTCCCGAAGCAGCAGCGTGGAGGCAAGTCCTGCCGAGGTTGTCAGGTGTGTTGATATCAAAGCCTGCAGACAGCACATGCTCGTTGCTCAGCGAGGACACGATGCTGTACAACTGACCTATGGGGCAGCAAGGCAGCAGGAGGCTCGGGGGGGGTCCCCATCCTGCGCCCCCCATTGCAGGAGGAGCCAGGCACCCACCTGAGGAAAGGAGCTTGCGACAACAGTCGGAGAATCCAAAGAGAACAGCTAAGTGCAGAGGGAACATGTCGTGGATCCCGCGCCTGCAGGGGAGGAGGAGGAGGAGGAGGGATGTCAGGAGGGGTCATTCCCGCCTCCTCCAGCACAGGGCAGGGCAAAGGAGGAGGAATCCCCATCCCTACCTCGCAGTGTCAGCACCATTCGTCATCAAAGTACTTATGAGCAGCTCGTGGCCGTATCTAGCAGCAACGTGGAGGGGGGTATTGCCGTATTTGTCAGCACAGTCGATCTCACTGCCTGCAAAGCAGCCGCCAAATGGGTCTCTGCTGCAGCCCCGCATGGCTGCGGACTCAAAGCCCTTCTCCCCCTCGCTCCAGGAGGGGATGCTGCAGGCCCGGAGGTGCTCGGCTGAAGCTGGGGGGGGCCAAGCCTGCAGCACTATTGCCCTTCAGGCTGTGGGCAGCTCCCTGCAGCTCCGACCTGCCCGGAATGTCAGTCCCTTGGGGCTGCACTTGGCTGCCCTTGAGGGCACACGCACAGCCCGGGGCCACCCGCCCCGAGCGCGCAGGGTGGTAACTGGAGAGCTCTCAAGCGCTGGAAGCACGAGGAGAGGCTCCAGGAGGAAGGAGCCAGCACTCACCGTTCTGGATGAGGATCTGCGAGCGCGTGAAGCGGCCGTGGATGGCAGCCATGTGCAAAGGGCTCTTCCCTTCCTTACTCTGCGGGGAGCAGAAGCCACGTCAAGGGTTTCCCCCCACCCTCCCCTCACCCCCTTACCCCTGCTCCTCCCCTCCCACACCTGAAAGTTGACATCGGCCCCGTTGTTCACCAGGAGCTCGAGGCACAGGGCCCCGTTGGTGGAGACGGCAGCAAAGTGCAGGGGGGTGAAGCCCTTCTCGTTGGGCTGGTTGACGTTGGCACCGTAGTTGACCAGCTCGTTGGCCACGGCGTCCTGGCCCATGTAACAGGCGATGTGAAGTGCAGTGTTACCAAAGGTATTCGGTTCATCGATCTGGGGGAGCAACAAGAAACAACCCCCAAAGGACGTGGGGCTTGAGGGGAGGGCAAGAGCCACCCAGCGCCCTCAGCGCCTGCACCCCGAGGCCCCACCTCGACTCCCAGGCGCAGGAGGTGACGCACGACTTCGACCTGGCCGCTGGCGGCCGCCGTGTGCAGCAGCGTGTAGCCCTTCTTGTCCTTGCACATCACGTCGGCTCCCCGCGCCACCAGCAGCTTCAGCACCTCCAAATGCCCTGCGAGAACGACCCGTAAGAGGCAGGCGGAGCAAAGCAGCCTCTGGGGAGCCCCAGCGCCCGGGAAGGGGGAGCCAGAAGCGTGGCATGGGCTGGGAAGGACGTTAAGATCGTGCAGCTGCAGGAGGATGGGTAAGGATGCCTCACATTGGACCATGACACCCAAGGCTCCGTCCAACCTGGCGCTGAACGCTGCCAGGGATGGAGCACCCAAACCTCCGTTCAGCCCATCCCAGTGTCCCAGCACCCTCACACGGAAGAGCTTCCCCACATCCAACCTGAGCTCCCCCTGTTCCAGTCTGAACCCATCACCCCTCGTCCATCGCTCCAGCCCCTGACGCAGGTCCCTCCCCAGCATCCCCGGAGCCCCCTCCAGAGCCTGGCAGCTGCGCTGAGCTCTCCACGCAGCTTCTCTCCTCCAGCCCCAACGTTCTCAGCTGGGCTCCAGACGGGAACACACGAGAACACGGGAGGAGCACCCACCGTGATTCCCATGGGGAAAACCTACCCAGGAAAGCTGCCCAGTGGATGGGCTGCCGGTCCTTCTTGTCGCAAGTGCTCAGGCTGGCCCCTTTGTTCAACAGCAGGTTCACCATCTACACAGGGAGAGGGGGTGAGAGGGGCCCGCAGAGGGGCCCTCCCCACCGGGCGTGGGTGCCCACCTCCAGGTGGCCGCTGTGCACGGCGTGGTGCAGCGCCGTGCGGCCCGTGCGGTCGGCCACGTTGACGGTGCTCAGCAGGGGGATGATGGCCTCCACGCACTTGGTGGCCCGGTTGGCAGCGGCCACGTGCAGCGGGGTCTGCCAGTGCTTGTCGCGGGCGTTGACGTCCGCAGAGTGCTTCAGGAGGAGGTGAAGGGCCTTCTGGGGAGGAGCGAGGGGAAAGGAGCTTGAGGCTGAGCTGCTGCAGCTCTCCAGCCCAGGGGATGCCGCAGCAGCATCGCCCGCGTGCTTCCAGCACACACGCTGCTGGTGCTGCTCCCGAAGGAAAGGACCCGTTGGCTCTCGTGGCTTGAGGCCCTCTTTCCTTGTTTTCCCAGAGAAAGGGTAAAGGCAGCGGGAAAGAGGCTCTGGGAATGAGCAGGGAGAAGGGATCTGCCCCACACGAATCCTCCAACGTCAGCCTGGGCTGCTTCAGGCTGCGGTTTGGTGCGTGGGACCTGCATGAGGCACGTTCCTCCCAGCTCTTTCCTCCCAGGGCTGGGCGATACCCCATGAAATGGATGGGCACCACCTAAACCCAGCATTCCCAAGAGCACGATGCGGGCGGGAATCGCTTTGGACCCGGTGGGACAGCCTCAGCTCACCGAGCGCCTGCGTTTAGGGAGCCCAGAAGTGCCCGCACCCACAGCAAACCCCTTCAGAGGCTCACACTCATGCTCCATCCCATGGCTGCTGCCAGCCAGGCGGGAGGAAGGAAAGCATTGCAATGGGATGTGTTGGAACCAGCTCCCCAAAGGAAGGGGGAGAAGAGCCCCATCAAAACCCGGATTACCCCTGGGGAAGGAGGGGAAGCACCTCCCCGTGCAAGGAGCCAAGGAAGCTCGGGCAGGATCCTACCTCGTGGCGAGAGGCGGCCGCGCGGTGCAAGGGCGTGAGCCAAACCGTGTCCTTCGCGTTGACGTTAGCACCTAAGGGGGGGGCAAAGGGGGGGTCAGGGCGCAGAGAGGAGCCCCAGCCCCTGCTCCTGCACCACGAGGGGGCCTCGAGGAGAGCCAGGCCCTGGGATGCGCCCAAGGAGCCATCGGGAGCCCGGGCTGTGAGCGGTTGTGCTCCTCGCTTCAGGACGAGGCCTCCGGAGGCACAGCCCCGGGGTTCCTGGGGGGGGATCTGAGGGCTCTGCAGTGCTAAGAAGGGGAGGTGCTGGATGTGACGCGCAGCACCACCCAGGGAAGGCGCCCAAGCCCCTGGGTCCTGCAGCCCCCGGAGCCTCCGGGGCTCTGCTGCTGAGAACTCAGCCCCCAGGCACGACCGGCCCAGCACCGGGCACCCAAGGGTGCGCTGCGCCCCTAAGGGCACACCAGAGCACAAAGGCACCTTCAGGGCAGTGCCAGCACCCAGCCAAGCACCCTCGGCCTCTACCTGACAGGATGAGGAGCTCGAGGATTGCAACATCTCCAAGGTAGGCAGCAGCATGCAGCGGCGTTCGGCGCTCTTGGTCCTGAGCAGGGATGGAAGGAACAGAAGGTGGGGATGAGCCCGGAGGGCAGGGAGCTGCCTGCCCCACTCCAGCCCATCCGACACCTCCTGCGGGCAGCATCCTGGGATGGGGATAGGGAGAAGATGCTTTAAAGCCACCACCTCCTCCACGTGGAGAGCAGAGCTGAGGGGACCGGGCAGTGCCCCCGGCTCCTCACCTCATCCCCCAGCGACCCGCGGGGGCTGCAGAGCAATGTGTGGCCCCAGGTGGGATCTCACCTGACACTGGATCCCTCCCGCTGCCGGGTACCCAGGCCCGGCGCAGCCCCTGCCTGAGGCTTTCCTCAAGGAGCACCCCATGGATTAACGCCCAGAAGCGAACAAGAGGAGCACAGCTCATTCCAAGCCCCCGATTTGGGGGGTTTGGGAAGGAAAACCCAAGGAATTGCTCTGCATTAGGTTAAAATCCGGCAAATGGGGGGGGGTCGTTCGGGTTTGGTACCAACTCGCGCTGGCACACGCAGGCAGGAGGGGAAGGGGAACCCAGGCGGCAACAACAGCATCCCAGAAAGGAAATGGCACAGGAGCAGTGGGGGGTCACTGTGCGCAGCTCCGGTGCCCCCGGCACGGGAAGGACACGGAGCAAGGCCGGAGGAGCTGCAGGGAAGGGCCGGGCAGCACTCACCAGCACATGATGTTCTCCTTCTGGTTCAGCAAGGACCTCACCTCTCTACATCGCGGTTGAAGATGGCTTGGACCAGAGGAGGCTGCAAAGGAGAAGAGAAGCGTGAAGGTGGCTCCAAGAGGGCATCTTCCTCCCAAGATCCCATCTCCATCTCCCCTCTGGCAGGTTCAAGCCATTCCCCTTGTCCTGCCCCTGCATCCCGGGTCCAAAGCCCCTCTCCAGGCTTCCCGGAGCCCCTTCAGGCACCGGTACTGCTCTAAGCTCCCCCTTAGAGCCATTTCCATGCCCAGGCTCCTTGGGTCTGGGCTCTCGGTGCTGTGACCACGGCAGCCCCAGCACAGCCCCCCGTGGTCCCAAGGGCTTATCCGGAGCTCCCGGAGGAAGCCCTCCTGCTCCCCGCATCCCAGCAGCTCCACACCGGGAACACATCCTGGGTCAGAGGCAACGCGTGAGTCACTGCCCTGGAATGCAGCGGCCTCAGCACCACTGCAGGATGTAAACACCACGGAAGGGGCTTTCAAAGCGACCGGGGAAGGAATCCCAAGGGATTAATTGTGCCCTCATCGGTGGGAGGGCTGCGGCGGAGCCGGGTCTGACCCCCCCCCCCCATTCACATGGAGAGCTCCGGGACTCGGTTACCGCAAAGCAAGCCAAGCTGGAAGCCCCATTGGAACCCGGGATGCAGCCCCATTCCCGCCGGCCCCCGTGTGCTCGGTTCCACGGGGCAGCAGCCCCCAGCTCCCAGCTCCGAGGGGGTATCCCATGGAACACGGAGCGGAGCATCCGGAGGAGCTCCGGCGCAGGGAATGGGATGGGGATGCTCGGGAATGGGGCTCCCAAGCGGGGCCCCGCAATGGGACGGACGGGAAACGGCAGCACCGGGGTGGGAGCACGGCGGACCCCACAGCCCGAAACCACCCCCAAAGCCCAACGGGGTCCCCCCCTCAGCCCGGGGGCCGCGCCCGAGGGTCCCATCCGCACCGGAGCGCGGGTCCCGGCCCCACCGAGGCGCGGGGGCGGCGGCGCCGCTGCGGGAGGCCCCAGGAGCGGACCCGGGGGCCCCGGGAGGCCCCGGGCGGAGCCGCGGCCTGGGGCGGCGGCTGAGGCCGGGGCCCGGCGGCGGCGCGCAGTAGGCCGCGCATCCCCGGGCTGCCGCAGCGGCGCCGCCGGGGCGGGCGCGGGATCGGTGGGGCGGGGCGCGGGCGGCGGTACCTGGTCCGTGATGCTGAGAATCCCCATCTCGGGGCCGCCCTCAGCGCGCAGCTCCCGGCATCGGGCTCCGGTGCGCGGCGGCTCCGCTCGGGCGGCTCTGGCGGGGCGGGGAGCGCCTGGGCCCGCCCACTGCCGCTCGGGGAGCGGGCCGCAGCGCCGCCGCCGGCGGAGAGCGCCGGGCGCCGAACCGAGCGCGGGGCCCCGGCCCCGGGCACCCCCCGCGGGACCCCCGCTCCTGCGAGCCCCGGGGCCGCGGGTGTCGCGGGGCACCGGGCAGGGGCTTGGGGCAGCCCCGCGCGGGGCGGGGGAAAGGCGGCGCCCGGCACCGGGCACGGGGCTGAGCGCACCCCGCGTCGTGCAGCGAACCGGAGGGGGGGGAGGGGGAACGCGGGAAGGGGGGGGGGGGGGTCCGCACCGGGGGCGCCCCGGGGCCGCGCGGACCCACCGGGACTACAGCTCCCATCGTGCCCCGCGCGGGAGGCGCCGGTCCCGCCCGCCCCGGCGGTGACGTCAGGGGAAGGGGTGAAAGGTCACCCGGTGCGAGGGCTCCGGGCCCCCGGGGGGATGGCGGCGCGGGGGCTCCGCGGGGCCGCGCAGGGCCTCGGGGCGCGGCAGCGGCTGCGGGCGGCGGCGGTGGGGGCGCCCCGGGGTGTGAGCGCGGGGCAGCGGCGGGGGGGGGGGGGGGACCGCGTCCGGAGCCCTGGAACGGGGCGGTGCGCCGGGAGCGCTGTGCGCGAGGGCACCGGGGATGGGGGGGACGCACCGGGGATGGGGGGAGCGCTGTGTGAGAGCGCACCGGGGATGGGGGGGACGCGCCGGGGATGGGGGGGAACGCACCGGGAATGGGGGGGAACGCACCGGGGATGGGGGGAGCGCTGTGTGCGAATGCACCGGGTATGGGGGGAAACGCACTGGGGATGGGGGGGAACGCACCGGGGATGGGGGGGACGCACCGGGGATGGGGGGGAGCGCTGTGTCCGAACGCACCGGGATGGGGGGAGCGCGGTGTCCGAACGCACCGGGTATGGGGGGGAACGCACCGGGTATGGGGGGGGCTGTGTGCGAACGCACCGGACCCGCACCGGGAGCCCGGGGGGGGGCCTCACGGTGCCGGGGGCCGCGTCCGGGGCTATTCCGGGCGGTGCCAATCCTGGCACGGCCCCGGCAGGCGCTGGGGGGGGAGCGGTGCTTTGGCTATAAATACCCCGCGGTGCCCCGGCCGGGGGGGGGGGGGGGGGGGGGCAGCGATACGCAGGCCCCCCCCTCCCCCTCGGTAACCGGGGGGGGGGGGGGGGGGGGGGGGGGGGCGGCACCACCGGTCCCGGTGATGCTGAAGGAAGGGAAGGGGGGACCCCGGTGCTGCCACCGCGGTTGCGTCCCGGTTTAGCCCCATGGAGGTGCCCCCCCCCCCCCGGGGCCGGGTGTCCCCGGGTCGGGTTTCCTCCTCTTGCGCCAGAGCAGCGCTGCGATGGGGCCGGGAAGGGGCCCCCGGTGACCTCCGTTTCCCCCCAGCCCCGCGGTGCTGAGCGGCCTCCGGTTGGTGAGCGGCGCCGAATGGGACCCGCGCTGCAGCCCGTCCGGTGCTTCCTCAGCCTCACCACCAAGAGGAAGGAATACTCAGAGCGGCGAATCATGGGTACGGGTGCCCCCCTTGTGATGGGCGATGGACAGCCCTTGGCCTCAATGACCACCATGGTTCAACACCCACCCATGTGTTGGGTGATGATCCCCCCTTGGCCTCAATGACCACCACGGTTCAACAACACCACCCATTGTGTTGGGTGATGATCCCCCTTGGCCTCAATGACCACCATGGTTCAACACCCACCCATTGTGTTGGATGATGATCCCCCCTTGGCCTCAATGACCACCACGGTTCAACACCCACCCATTGTGTTGGGTGATGATCCCCCCTTGGCCTCAATGACCACCGTGGTTCAACACCCACCCATTGTGTTGGGTGATGATCCCCCTTGGCCTCAATGACCACCATGGTTCAACACCCACCCATTGTGTTGGATGATGATCCCCCCTTGGCCTCAATGACCACCGTGGTTCAACACCCACCCATTGAGTTGGGTGATGACCCCCCTTGGCCTCAATGACCACCATGGTTCAGCACCCACCCATTGTGTTGGGTGATGGCCATCCCTTGGCCTCAATGGCCACCATGGTTCAACACCCACCCATTGTGTTGGGTGATGACCCCCCTTGGCCTCAATGACCACCACGGTTCAACACCCACCCATTGTGTTGGGTGATGATCCCCCCTTGGCCTCAATGACCACCGTGGTTCAACACCCACCCATTGAGTTGGGTGATGACCCCCCTTGGCCTCAATGACCACCATGGTTCAGCACCCACCCATTGTGTTGGGTGATGGCCATCCCTTGGCCTCAATGGCCACCATGGTTCAACACCCACCCATTGTGTTGGGTGATGACCCCCCTTGGCCTCAATGACCACCACGGTTCAACACCCACCCATTGTGTTGGGTGATGGACAGCCCTTGGCCGCAGTGACCACCATGGCTCTACACTCACCCATTGTGTTGGGTGATGACCATCCCTTGGCCTCAATGACCACCATGGTTCACACACCCACCCATTGTGTTGGGTGATGATCCCCCCTTGGCCTCAATGACCACCACGGTTCAACACCCACCCATTGAGTTGGGTGATGACCATCCTTTGGCCTCAATGACCACCATGGTTCAACACCACCCATTGTGTTGGGTGATGACCGCCCCTTGGCCTCAGTGACCACCACGGTTGCCACCCCCCGCAGGTACTCCATGCAGGAGATGTACGACGTGGTGGCCAACGTGGAGGACTACAAGCACTTTGTGCCCTGGTGCAAGAGGTCGGTGGTGGTGGCGCGGCGCGCGGGGCACCTCAAGGCGCAGTTGGAGGTGGGCTTCCCGCCCGTGCTCGAGCGCTACACGTCCAGCATCACCCTGGTGCGCCCGCCACCTGGTCAAGGTGAGCCCCGATACCATGGGGGGGGTTCCTCCCATTGAACCCCCCCCTTTGAGCCCCTCTTTCCCCCCCCCCCAGGCTGTTTGCACCGATGGGAAGCTCTTCAACCACTTGGAGACCAATTGGCGCTTCAGCCCCGGCATCCCCGGGTTACCCCGCGCACCAGCACCGTGGACTTCTCGGTAAGGTGGGTGATGGAGGGGGGGGGCGGCGCTGGCTCCTGCCCCATGGCTCAACCCCGTGCTCTCTGCCCCCCCCCCCCCCCCAGATCTCC
Organism: Ara ararauna; assembly: GCA_028858755.1. Lineage (NCBI taxonomy): Eukaryota > Metazoa > Chordata > Aves > Psittaciformes > Psittacidae > Ara > Ara ararauna. The sequence goes on from CM054390.1 coordinate 8,839,053, forward strand.
TTCGAGTTCCGCTCCCTCCTGCACTCCCAGTTGGCCACCGTGTTCTTTGATGAGGTGGTCAAGCAGATGGTGGCCGCCTTCGAGCGCCGCGCTGGCCGTCAGCTTCGGGCCCGAGACGCGCATCCCGCGGGAGCTGATGTTCCATGAGGTCCATCAGACGTGAGGGCGGCTCCGGCGGCCCCCCCCTAACCCCCCCCCCCGAGCTATTTATATGGGCACTGCTGCATCGCCTCCGTCCCTCCCATCCTGGGGGTGCTGAGAGCCCCCGGCCCCGCAGCAGGAGCCGGCGCCGGACTCATTGCAGCCCATTTGGTTTTAAGTGGTTTTAGTCCCGTTTCGGGCCAGAGCCCATTGAGTTTTACCCCTTCTCTGGTTCCTTTTATCGCCTTTTTGGGGGGGGGGGGGTCGCTATGGAAGGTGTTTGGGGGGGGGGGACGGGGATAGGACCCTTCCTTCCTCTTCAGGAGCCATAGGGCAGGAGCTGGGGGCAGGAGGGACCCGGCCCCACGTCGCACAGTTTGCACAAGGCACACGCACAGGGTGGGGGGGGGGCTCACGCTGCCCCCCCCCCGCCACCCCCACCACCTTTCCCTCCCTTCAGCACCCCCATAGGGGTGGGTTTGGGCCCCCCCCCCCCGGTCGGGCTCTTTCAGGCCAAATAAAGACTTATCCCAAGGGTGAGCAGCCTCACGGTCCTCATTGGGAGATCGGGGGGGGGCTCCTACAGCACTCAGTGCTCACTATGGGGGGGGGCACCATGTCCTGCCCCCCCCCCCCCCCCCCCCCCCCCCCCAAAATCCCCCCAGGATTTGTTAATAAAAACATTTATTTTGCATTTTCTCGTTGTTTGTACAGAAGGGGCCGGGGGGGGGCATCGGACACAGTGTTCTGGGGGGGGGGTCACACAGACACAGGGTGCAACCGGGGAGGAGTGTATCAAGTCCCTGCATGGGGGGGGGCACATTCATTCTGCTGCCCCCGGGGGGGGCTGGGACAGAGTCTGGACTGAACCCTCTCAATGGGGGGGGGGGCACCCCCAAGTTGGTGCCACCCCCCCCAGCGCAGCAGCCAAAGGGGGGGGGGGGGGGCCCGGTGTGTGCGGTGCTGCTGGGGGGGGGCTGCCTCTGCCCTCCCCCCCCCCCATCCAGAGGGACAGAAGCAAAGGGGGGGACCCGGGGCTGGGGGGGTTCAGTGCTGAGTCGGTCCGGGCCCACCCCGGCAGCGGTCCCTACCCCGATTTGTAGCCCACGAGCTGCATGAGCCCCGCGGTGCTCATGGATTTGGGTCTCTCCAAGGGGAAGCCCAGCGCCCGGCTCCAGATGAGCTGCGAGAGGACGCCCAGCGCCCGCGAGACGCCGAACAGCACCGTGTAGTAGTTCATCTCCTTCATGCCGTAGTACTGCAGGGAGAGGGCGTCAGCGGTGGGGAGCAGTGGCAGCAGTGGGGGAGCAATGGGGGAGCAGTGGGGGAACAGTGGGGAGCAATGGGGAGTGGTGGGGAGCAGTGGGGCAGCAATGGGGCAGCAACAGCAACAAAGGGACAGCAACGGGGCAGCAATGGGGCAGCAATGGCAACAATGGCAGCAATGGGGCAGCAACGGCAACAAAGGGACAGCAACGGGGCAGCAACGGGGCAGCAATGGCAGCAATGGGCAGCAATGGGGCAGCAATGGCAGCACGGGGGCAGCAATGGCAGCAATGGGGCAGCAATGGGCAGCAATGGGGCAGCAATGGCAGCAACGGGCAGCAATGGCAGCAATGGCAGCAATGGGGCAGCAACGGGGCAGCAATGGCAGCAACGGGGCAGCAACGGGGCAGCAACGGGCAGCATTGGCAGCAATGGGGTAGCAATGGGCAGCAATGGCAGCAATGGAGCAGCAATGGGCAGCAACGGGCAGCAATGGCAGCAATGGGCAGCAATGGGGCAACAACAGGGCAGCATTGGTAGCAATGGGGCAGCAGTGGCAGCAATGGGCAGCAATGGGGCAGCAAAGGGGCAGCAATGGGGCAGCAATGGCAGCAATGGGGCAGCAATGGGCAGCAATGGTAGCAATGGGGCAGCAATGGGGCAGCAATGGCAGCAATGGGGCAGCAATGGGGCAGCAACGGGGCAGCAATGGCAGCAATGGCAGCAATGGCAGCAATGGGCAGCAATGGGGCAGCATGGCAGCAATGGGGCAGCAATGGCAGCAATGGCAGCAATGGGGCAGCAATGGGGCAGCAATGGCAGCAATGGGGCAGCAATGGCAGCAATGGCAGCAATGGGGCAGCAATGGCAGCAATGGGGCAGCAATGGGGCAGCAACGGGGCAGCAATGGCAGCAATGGCAGCAATGGCAGCAATGGGGCAGCAATGGGGCAGCAACGGGCAGCAATGGCAGCAATGGCAGCAATGGGGCAGCAATGGCAGCAATGGGGCAGCAATGGGGCAGCCGGGAGCCCTGGGCCCCGCTCCGGGCTCACCTGCAGCAGGACCCCGCTGTGGGCATCCACGTTGGGCCAGGGGTTCTTGGCCTTGCCCTGCTCCAGCAGCACGTTGGGGACGATCTTGTAGAGCTGCGCCACCAGCTTGAACAGGGGGTCCTTGGGGAGGTGCTTGAGGGCGAACTCCCGCTGGCACGTGTAGCGCGGGTCCGTCTTGCGCAGCACCGCGTGCCCGTAGCCCGGCACCACCTGCACGGAGCCAAGGGGCCGCGCTGGGAGGGGGGCCCAACGCTCGGCCCCTTCCACCGCTGCAACCCGGCCCTGAGCGCTGCCGGGGACGGAGCCCCCAACCCTGCTCGGGCAGCCCATGCCCTGGCGCTGCACCCCCGCTTCCCTGCATCCAACCTGAACCCATCGCCCCATCGCTCCGGGTCCCTCCCCAGCATCCCTGGAGCCCCCTCCAGAGCCTGGCAGCTGCTCCGAGCTCCCCCTGCAGCCTTCCCCAGCCCCGGTGTTCCCAGCCTGGCTCCTATGGGAGCTGCTCCAGCCCCTGCTCGTCCCCGTGGCCTCCTCTGGCCGCGCTCCAGCAGCTCCGTGCCCTGGCGCTGAGCTCACCCCACGGCGCTGGGCTCACCCTGCCCGAGTTGAGCGTGTTCCAGATGAACTCCCGCAGCTTCTCATCCGACACCTCCCTGCCCAGCTCCTTCTGCAGGTCCGTGAGCCACAGCAGCACCTCCTGCGGGCACAGCCGACGGGAAGGGGGGGGGGCTCAGCACCGTGGGCAGTGCCCAAAGGGACGGCCGCGGGGCACCCGGCAGCGCTCACCTGGTTGGCGAGGCCATGCAGCGGCCCGGCCAGCCCGTTCATGGCAGCGGCGAAGGCGAGGTACGGGTCGGACAGGGCACTGCCCACCAAGTGGCTCGTGTGGGCGCTCACGTTGCCCCCCTCATGGTCACTGCAGGGGGCAGGAGGGAGCATCAGTCCCCCTATCCCCCCGCAGCCACGGGACCGCGACGATGCCCCCCCTGCCCCGCCGCCCCCCACCTGTGGATGGTGAGGTAGAGCCGCATGAGCTCGATGAACTGGGGCTCGCTGTAGCCCAGCATGTTGGTGAAGTTGTGGGACCAGTCGAGGTTGGGGTCGATGGCGCCGATGCTGCTGCCCTCGCGGTACAGGTTGCGGTAGATCTTGGCGGCCACGCACGGCAGCTTCGCGATGAGGTCCATGGCGTCCTCGTAGACAAACTGAGACGGAGCGCTCAAACCGGGACCCCCCCCACCACCACCACCGCAGCATCACCCGCGCCCCCCCCCCCCCCATTACCTCCCAGTACTTGGCGCGATGGATGCCCTCGGCGTAGGCGCGGGCGAACTTGCTCTCGCTGTTGAGCGCGGTGACGGCGGCGCTCAGCTGGGACATGGGGTGCAGGTTGGTGGGGAAGTTGTCCAACATGGTCACCACGTGCGACGGCAGCGCCGCCCGACGGGCCCATTCCCGCGACACCCAGGTCACCTGCAACGGGGGGGACGCGGGGCTGAGCCGGCGGCGCCGGCACCGCCGGGCCCCGGTGCCCCCGGTGCGGTACCTGCTCCTGGGTGGGCATCTCCCCGGTCACCAGCAGCCAGAAGAGCCCCTCGGGCAGCGGCTCCTCGCCCCCCGCGGCTTTGGGCAGCAGCTTCTGGCACTCGGGGATGCTGTACCCGCGGAAGCGGATGCCCTGCGGAGCGTGGTACAGGCGTGAGGCACCGCGGTGCCGCCGGCGCCGAGCGGGGCAGGATGCGGCCCTACCTCATCGGGATCCAGCACCGAGGTCTCGTAGATGAGCCCCTTCATGCCCCTCATGCCGCCGTACACCTGCAGGGGTCGGTGCCGGTGTTACCGCTTGGGCTCAGCGCGGTGGCCCCGGTGCGGCGCATCCCCCCCCGCGGGGCTCACCATATCCACCGTGATCTGCCCGATGGCCGTGCTGCCGTGCTGCTGCCGGAAGCTCTTGATCTTCGCCTGCTCCTTGGGGATCATGGAGGCCAGGACGTCCTTCAGGTTCTGGGGAGCAGGGAACGGCGCTGCGGACCCGGTACCGGCGGCTGCCCCACGGCAGCGCCGCGAGCACCGGGGCCCCTCTTACCGTGGCAGCGCTGGCGCGGCGGGCGGCCGAGAGGACGCAGGGGGGGTTCTGCGGGGAGCGGGAGCCGGGGGTCACCGGGGCGGAACCGCGGCGGTTCCCTGCGGCAGCGCCGGGGGGAGCGGAGCTTTGTTCCGGCGGCCGCCGCGGGGATCCCGTTCGGATGCAGGAGGGCGCCGGGAGCCGCATCCATGGCCCGGGACGGGTACAACGGGAACGGGGGGGGGGCAACGCCGGTGCTGCGCCGCGTCCCCCCCCCCCCCCGTGCCATGGGCAGGGACAACGGAGGCGGCAGCGGGAAGCCCAAGGTCAAGGCGGCCGCAGGCACCGCTGTCACCGGGCCCCGCTGTCCCCGAGGTGCCGCCGGCTCAAGGTCACACCGGGGCGGTGACACCGGGACCGGAGGGTGCCCCCCCCCCCGCCGGGGGTGATCGGGGCCAAGTGGGGCATCAGCGGGGCCCAAAATAACGCCCGGGTCGATACCGACACCGCAGCGCCCGTTACGAAACGCGGGGCCGCGGCCAACGCGGGGGGGGGGGGGGGGGGGGAACCCGGTACCGCCGTTCGGTTCTCCCCCCCCCCAACACAGCCCCGGCCCGACCCCCATTGCCCTCTAAGGGAAGGGGACAACGGAAGGGGGGGGACCCCCGGTTCTACCCCGGCCCTACCGGTGCCCCCCCCCCTTCCATTCGTTAACGGCCGCTGCCAGCGGAGGCGGCGCCGGTGCCCACCACGTGCAGCCGCTGCGGCCCCCCCCTTCCAACGGCCCCTTTAAGGCCGCGCACCCTCCACCCCCCACCCGTTCCCCGCATCGCCCCTTTAAGAGCCGGTGCCGAGGCCTCGTCTCTCCCCCCCCCCCCCCATCGCCCGTTTAAGGCGCGGCCGGGCCGGGCGCGCTCACCTTGGGCCCGCGGAGGCGCGCGGCCGCGCGGGTACCGGCGGCGAGGAGCGTCATGGGAGCACCGGGGGGCACCGGGGGCGGCGGCGGCACCGGGAGGGGCGGGGCCGGGAGCGGGAGCGGCGCCGGAGCGAGCGGCAGCGGCGGCGGCGGCGGCGGCGGCGGCGGCCGAGGGGGTCCTTGGCAGCGGGCGGGGCGCGGCGCCGCGATGGTTATTAGCATAGCCCCGCCCCTCGCCCCGCCCCTCCCGGGGCAGAGCCGCGCGCCATTGGCTGGTCTGCGCGCGGAGGGGCGGGGCTATGCAAATGAGGCGTGGCGGGCAGGGGGGCCCCGGCTGTAGGTGTCCGCCGCGTTCGCCTGATCGTGGCCTTGACGTGGGGTGAGGCGGAGCCCCGCCCCTCCCGCGTGACGTCACCTCCCTCGCTCCGTGACGTCACCCGCCCAGGGGCGGCGGGGCGCGTGACGTCACAGGGAGCCGCCCGCGCGCTCTGAGGTCACGGCGGGGGCGCTGACGTCATCCCGCGGCCCGCCGCCAGGGGCTCGGGGTCACGCGGGGTCATTGCCCCGGCTCCGCTGTGACGTCATCGCGGGGGCGTGGCCGCCGGTGACCGACCCTGTGACCCCAGGACGTTGCCCCGGTGACGGTGACAAAGGGAACGGGGGGGGGACACATGACATGGCATGATGTGGCATGACGTGGGGCACACGTGACATGGCATGACATGGCATGACGTGGTGCCATGGGGCACACATGGGACCATATGTGACATATGGCTATGGCATGACATGGCGTGACATGGGGGACACAGGGTGACGGGGGACACTTGGGACCATGGGTGACACACGGCTATGGGTGCCATGGTGCCGTGGGTGACACATGGCTATGGGTGCCATGGTGCCGTGGGTGACACAGGGTGACGGATGCCATGGGTGACACATGGCTATGGGTGCCATGGTGCCGTGGGTGACACATGGCTATGGGTGCCATGGTGCCGTGGGTGACACCGGGTGATGGGCGCGCGGTGCCATGGGCTGACCGCCGCCTGTCAGGAGCCCCCCCCATCCCAGGGCCGGTGGCCATGGAGCCCCGTGGCTGCCACCAGCACCTCCCGGCCCCCCCGCCCCCCCCGCACTGGAGCCAGCGCTGCCCTCGCTTGGGCCCACGGCACGGACACCGCGCGGCCCCTTTATTGCCTGCAGCGAGGAGGGGGGGTCCCACAGCCGATCCCGGTGCCCCCCCGGCAGCAGCAGGTCCGTGGCTGGCAGCTGTCCCGCTGGAATGTTGCGGCAGGAGCAGGGACGCGGCCCCGGTGCCCCCCGCTCTGCACGGGCACAATGAATGGGAAAGAGCAGCAGAGCGGCCGAGGCTGCGGCACTCCGGTGCATCCCGGTGCATCGCGGTGCATCCCGAGGCGGAGCACGAGGCAGGGGCCGTCCCTCCGGAGCCTGGCGCGGGGCCCGTGCCCGGTCACAGTTCATCGTGCGGGATGTGCAGCGCGTGGTCGCACAGGTCTGCGGGGCCAAGGGACAGCAGCATGGGCGCCGGGGCTCAGCACCACGCGGCAGGCACCGAGCGTGGCCCTCGCTCATCCCCGGGGAAGCGCCAAGGTTACGGCATGGCCTGACCCGGGCGGTCGGGAGCTGGAAATAGCCCTGCGGGCGGGCACTCAGCCACGGCAGCTGCAGCCAAACCAACCCCAGCGGCGCCGGTGGCCACACTGGGGCTGCCCCACCGGGGTGAGGGGTTTGGAGGGGGGGGACCCTGGAACCGGCCTCGGTGCGGAGGGGACCCCCGGCTCACCCGTGCGCTTGCTGCAGAGCCGGTCCTTGACGTTGTCGGCCTCGTGCGAGAGGAACTCGATGAGTTCGTCCTCGTACTCCTCCGCGATGCTCTCGCACTGCAACGGGCGCCGCTGTGGGTCAGAGCCGGGCCCCACGGCAGCCCCCAGCCCCGGCTCAGCCCCGGACCCACCGCGAACTTGAGGCTGGAAGCCACATCCCCATGGATGCTGACACCGGAGAGCTCCAGCTTGGTGCCGTCGCGGGAGAGCACCCGCACGTAGCTCCTGCGCTGGGTACCCGGGTCCAGCCGCTCCCCGTACTCCTGCATCCTCTCGCACACCCGCTCCAGCAGCTCCGTCAGATGCGCCTCGGAGCGGGCATAGGGAACCTGCGGGACACGGAGAGCGGGATCAGGCTCCGGAATGGCTCTGAGGTGCCCACGGATGGGAATGTTGGGGCTGGAGGAGAGAAGCTGCGTGGAGAGCTCAGCGCAGCTGCCAGGCTCTGGAGGGGGCTCCAGGGATGCTGGGGAGGGACCTGCATCAGGGGCTGGAGCGATGGACGAGGGGTGATGGGTTCAGACTGGAACAGGGGGAGCTCGGGTTGGATGTGGGGAAGCTCTTCCGTGTGAGGGGCCTGGGACACTGGGATGGGTTCAATGGAGAAGGTTTGGATGCTCCATCTTGGGCAGTGCTCAGGAGGGGGGCTTGGAGCAGCCGGGCCATGGCTCACCTCCACCACTGATTGGCTGCCGTCGGGGTTGATCCGGAAGGAGCCCATCTGGATGGTTTTCCTGGGATCCACCTGGGCGATCTCCCACTCCAGCTCATCCACCAGCGCCCGGCACGCTGCGGGGACACCGCAGTCAATAGCACTGCCTGGCCCAGGGCCCATCCCATCCCATCCCCATTCCCACTCCCATCCCATCCCCATTCCCATCCCATCCCATCCCACCCCACCCCTTCCCACCTCCGCAGTGCAGGTCCTGGCTCCGGCGGGCGCAGGCTGTGGGCAGCAGCAGAGCAGCAGCCAGGCCCAGGCAGAGCACGGGCAGGATGTGGCCCCTCATCCTCAGGGGTGACCTGGGGGCATGGGGGGCTCCAGCGCTGCTCAGGGGCCTCAAGGAAAGGCTGAGTCCAGACCCCTATGGAGGCCCTGCCCTATAGGATCAGACCCACACCCCTATGGATCCCATTCTCTATAGGATCAGACCCACACCCCTATTGATCCCATTCCCTATAGGATCAGACCCATTCCCCCTATGGATCCCATTCCCTATAGGATCAGACCCGTTCCCCCTATGGATCCCGTTCCCTATAGGATCAGACACACACCCCTATTGATCCCGTTCCCTATAGGATCAGATCCGTTCCCCCTATGGATCCTGTTCCCTATAGGATCAGACACACCCCTATGGATCCCATTCCCTATAGGATCAGATCCGTTCCCCCTATGGATCCCATTCCCTATAGGATCCCATTCCCTATAGGATCAGACCCGTTCCCTATAGGATCCCATTCCCTATAGGATCAGACCCATTCCCTATAGGATCCCGTTCCCTATAGGATCCCATTCCCTATAGGATCAGACCCATTCCCTATAGGATCCCATTCCCTATAGGATCCCATTCCCTATAGGATCAGACCCATTCCCTATGGATCCCATTCCCTATAGGATCCCATTCCCTATAGGATCAGACCCATTCCCTATGGATCCCATTCCCTATGGATCCCATTCCCTATAGGATCAGACCGTTCTCTACCGCCTCCCGTCCGCCGCCCCCTCCGGACCCCGTTCCGGACCCCCCTCAGGGCCCTCCCCGGGCCCGGACGAGGCCCCCGCACCGCTCCGCGCCGCTCTCCCGCCCCCCCCCACGGCGCCTGCCCCGGGGCTGCCCGCGGCGCCGCCTGCCCCGCCCGCCCCCCGCACCCGCCCCGCCGAGGGGCGAGGCCGCTCGGAGGCGGCGGCGGCGGAACCGGGAGGGGCGGCGGAACCGGCGGGACCGGCGGGACCGGTCCGGGCGGCTCCGAGGCGCGCGGTGGGGCCGCCGGGGCGCAGGCAGCGCCGAAGGCACCCCGGGTGTACCGCTGAGGACCCCGAGCTGCCAGGGCCCGGGCCGCGTGGCGCTAGCCTCACGGGGGGCGTGGCCTGCGATGACCACGCCCCTCTCCGCATCTGGCTCCGCCCCCCGGGTCCATGGCCCCGCCCCCGGGCGGTGCTGCCGCGGCCCCGCCAGGACCCGGGTTCGAGTCCCGGTTCCTCCCCGCCGTGTCCCCGGTACCGATCCCCGGAGCCAATGGGAGGCAGCGGCGCGGGGTCCGAGGGTGCTTTATGAGGGCGCCCGTTCCGGCGGGCGGATGGGGGGGGGTGGTGCGTGTGTAACAATTCCCGGTACCGGCGGGGAAAGGGACCCCCGGGGCACCGGGCCCCGGGGGAGGGATCGGGGCGGGGGGGGGGGGCAGCCCCGTCCCCACCGCTGGTTCCAGTTCCACGTGCGTCCGCCTCCCTCGGGGCTGCTCCTCGCTGGGCACGGTCACAGCCCCAGCACCGGGGGGTACACGGTCCCATCTGCGGGGCACAGAGCGGGATGAGGGGCTGCGGGGGGGCCCCGGGGGGCCATGCGGGGCAGAGACGGGGGGAGCCTTACGCTTGGGGCTGCTCTGGCTGTCGGGCTCCGGCACCTTCCAGTCCAGCTTCCGTCCCTTCTCATAGAGGCCCTTGAGCACCTTGCGGAAGTCCTCGGGCTCAGCGCCCTGCGGGCTCAGCTCCAGGTACTTGCGGTAGAGCTGCAGCGCTGTGCGTGCGTCCTCGATGCTGTCGTGGGTCTCCCCCTGGATCTTGAGGTCTGCGGGGAGAGCCCTGGCTCAGGGATGGGGTTAGGGATGGGGGGGGTGCCCCTGATCCCGCACCCGAGCACTGACCAAGGAAATACCAGGCGAGGAAGCGCAGGGAGATCATCCTCTTCCTCGGGATGTGGAACAGGTAAACGGTGTCGATGACCTGGTCCTTGGGCACCTATAGAGCAGAGGGGGTCCTGCTGCCACCACCCTGCCACCAGGCTCCCAGCCCCACACCGAGCCCCCCCCCACCCCGCGCCCGCTGTCACCATCAGGTTGATGACACGAAAGTCCTTCTGCAGCCCGTGCCCCACGAACTTGACCCCCACGTCGATGAGGAAGCGCAGCTTCAGGTAGGTGGACTTGAGGGTGGTGAGGTGCTTGGAGGAGATCTTGGCATCCAGGTCTCCGGGCTTGATCCCCGAGTACTGGGTCAGGTAATCCACCACCTGCAGAGAGCAGTGCCCACGTTGGGGGCTGCCCCCTCCCCATTTTCCCTGCCACCGCCCAAGGTGGGGGCTGTCAGCGTGGTGGGCGCCCCTCCACGGACCCGGTTGGGTCCTGGTCCCTCCTGTGACCCCACGGGAGAGGCAGAACGGGTCCATGGCTGTGGGGGGCCAGGAGGGACCCCCCCGTACCTGCTCCTGCGTGGAGATGTAGTCATCGATGAAGGGGACGCCCTCGTTGGGGCCCTGCCCGCGCACACACGTGATCCTGGCCACCGACATCTGGCTGGGCTTGATGGTGGATTTGGTGCCATCGCTGCGCAGCTCGGCCTCCTCCTGCCAGGGGGGAGAGGAGAGCTCGGTGCCACCCCCCTTTAGGGGCTGCCCCTGCGTCCCCAGCACAGGGGGGGGACCTCACCTCGTTCAAGGTGACGAACTCAGCATCCAGCCCCACCAGGTCCCCTGCCTGCGGCATCTCGCTCAGCATGAGGGGGATGAAGGTGGCGTGGCACTTGCGCTGCTTGCGAGCCAGCGAGGCCTCTGCCAGCAGCACGCTGGGCTCGATGGGGTTCTTGACTGCGAGGGGAAGGGGAAGGGGGCTGAGCCCCGGGGGCAGAGGCGCTGCCGCCGCAGCCACTTCCACCCCAGGCACTCACTGACGAGGTTGTATTTGGCGTTGAGGTTCCTCCGGGCGTAGTAGAGGATGGCCGGGACCTTCCAGCTCATGTCGAACTGCACGGCCTCGCACTGCGGGCATGGGGGGGGGGGGACGGACACCCACTGTGGGTCCGGGTGCTGCCCCCCCGGGCACCCGCGGCCCCCGCCTCGCCCCGCACGCGCTCACCTTGTCCACGGGCTCGATGAGGAAGTCATTGAAGAGGTACCACTGCTGGTGCGTGACGCCCTGGGGGCAGAGCGCAGGCGCTGCCTTAGGGCCCCCCCCTCCCAGGCAAAGGCAATGACTCCGCGCCCCGGTTACCAGGGAAAGAGGGGTGTGAGGGTGCCATGTGGGAATTCCCGCCCTTCCTGGGACACCCAGGGGAAATCCCTGCCCGGCCCTGGGTGGCAGCCGCATCGCATCGGGAGCACGGGGCCGGACGGGCGCAGCCTCTGCCTGACTCCAAGGCAAAACTCCAGTGAGACGCAACACGGGAGAGCCGGGATGCAGCCTTGCCACACACCGGCAATTCCTGGCTCGGGCACGGACCACACCACACCAACCCCTGGCCTCAGGAGGGAGACCACGGCCCAGCCCCTACCTGGAGGTCCAAGGAGCTGGCACCGTGCCTGCGAGAGGAGGAACCAGCCGGAGGAAGAGCGGGAAGCGACTTCCTTCCGCCCTTCCCTGCACGGGAGGTGCCTCAGCAGCACTCAGCTCCGCGCTGAGCCCCCCAGGAGGGGCTCCGCACCCGATCCCGGAGCCACGGCGAAGCAGCACCCCCGCGAGCAGCCACACGCAGGGCCCCTCACCTCCTTCCTTTGGTGATAGGTCTCCCCCACTTTGATGTGTCCCACCAGGCTGCCCCCGGTGCGGGAATCCAGGATGTGGACCACGGTGGCCATCAGGTCATAGACATAGACCGACTCGGGGTCCTCCGTGGGGCTCAGCTGCGGGAGGAGGCAGCCCCAGGGTCGCTGTCGATGCTTTCCATGCTCACCTGAGGGCTCTGCCCCACACACGCGGCACAGCGCGGTTCTGCCCCCACAGCCCCACGTGCAGGGGACCATGGAGCCCCAGAGGGAGCTCCTCAGCCTTTACCTCCTCGGTCTCACTCCAGTTGCAGACATCCAGCTCCTTGCTCTTGGTCAGCCTCATCTTGATGGCGTGGGGGATCCAAACGTTCTTCAGCTCCTCCACGGAAGGATACGGATGCCCCGGGTCAGGGTTCCCCAGCTCCTTCCTGCACGGAAGACGGAGCTGGAGGAGTCCGGGGATGTCACCCAGGATCCCAGCCAGCCCTGAACCTGCCACAGGACAGGGAAGCCAGAGCCCCGCTGCTTCCCCACGGAGCAAGGAGCGGGGAAAGGCCAATAGATGGTCCTGGGTCTTTTGTCAGTATGGAAAGGGAAGGGCCCAAGGGTATCCCAAGGGAATGCTGCGCAGAGCCCCCACGCAGGGTCAGCCTCTGAGCCACAATAAGGCTGCTCCAAGCCCAAGAGGAGCTGCAGCCCCAGAGGTGGCCCCGCGCTCTGCAGGGCCCACATGGGGCACGGCTGCTGTGGGGCACAAGCCGGGAGCAGGCACCTACCACTCGGCAAGGGAGAGTTCTTTGCCTTTGGTGATGTCAAAGCCTCCTCTCTTCATCACGGCTCTCTGGAAGGCAAACTGGCAACGAAACACAGGCAAGCATCAGCACGGGGCCGCGGAGGGGCAGCCGGGCCAGCAGTGGGGCAAAGACAAGGCTTGGAAGCTGGGGATGGGGGGGGTCCTGCTCCCAGGGCTGCGCAATGAGGGAGCAACGCTGCTGCAGTCCCACGCTCCTCCGTGCCGAAAGCACGACCGCATCCCAACGCATCCCCTGGGAGCAGAGCAGGGGCCCGACAGAGCTGAGCACGGGAGCAGCACCCGTGGGTGCCCGGGAGGAGAACAAGCCCCCACCTCAGCCTGGGTTCTCCAGAAATCGGCCTCCTTGGAGCTGTTCACCTCGCAGTTGATGACCAGGACATCGGGGAGGCAGCGGATGTTCCGTGTCTGAACCTGTGCAGGGAGCAGGACGTGGAAGGAGGAAGCACCCACGGGGTGGGCACACGTTGCCTCTTCCCTCCTCTAGAGCTTCCCCCCCTGCCTGGCTGTGTCCTGGGGGCTGGAGGTGGTGCAGGAGGCAGGGACCAAGGTTCCTTCCTTTGGGCACTGCAGATGCAGCCCAGGACCAAGGTTCCTTCCTTTGGGAACTGCAGATGCAGCCCAGGACCAAGGTTCATCCTTTGGGCACTGCAGATGCAGCCCAGGACCAAGGTTCATCCTTTGGGCACTGCAGATGCAGCCCAGGACCAAGGTTCCTTCCTTTGGCAGCTGCAGATGCAGTCCAGGACCAAGGTTCATCCTTTGGGCGCTGCAGATGCAGCCCAGGACCAAGGTTCATCCTTTGGGCGCTGCAGATGCAGCCCAGGACCAAGGTTCATCCTTTGGGCACTGCAGATGCAGCCCAGGACCAAGGTTCATCCTTTGGGCGCTGCAGATGCAGCCCAGGACCAAGGTTCATCCTTTGGGCACTGCAGATGCAGCCCAGGACCAAGGTTCATCCTTTGGGCACTGCAGATGCAGCCCAGGACCAAGGTTCATCCTTTGGGCACTGCAGACGCTCCACAGCTCTCCCCCAGCCCAGGAACTATCCCGCAGTGTCCAGGACCCGCACCCCCCCAGGACGTGCCCCACTGAGCAGTGCAGCACCATGGGCTGCCCCCTGCTCGCCCCACAGCCCGTGGGGCGCCGCGCTCACCGTGGGCTGGTACTTCTCGCAGTTCTCACACCAGGCCTGGGTGCTCTGCTCCAGGCAGATGCTGCGCTTCAGGACCTGCGCAAACTCGTAGTCTTTGACCGCCTTTTCTGCAGGGGGGAAGATCCAGGTCGGCTCCCAGCCCCCGGCGAGCTCAAGCCCCACATCTGCTTCTGTGCAACCCAAAGCTGAGCTGGGGGGAAACCATGGGGCTGCCACAGGCTCCTCATCACCGGGAGCTCATCCCTAGGGATAACAAACCCTTCCCAGCACCTGGGCAGCATTAACCCCCCCCCCGTCCCCTGCGTGTTACCGGTGCTCTCGGGGTAGGAGAGGGTGAAGAGCAGCGTGGAGGACACCCGCACCGTCTCCTTGCCGCAGCGGCACATGCTGCAGTTCTCCATCTCGCAGCTGAAGAGCTGCCCAATGACCGAGTCCCCTGAGGAGCCAAAGGGGCTGCAGGAGCAGAGCACCGGGGTCAGCAGGATCCCAGGGACCCCTCTGGAGCCCAGCACCGGGGCCACGCGTCCCGGGCTGCACTGCCTCGCAAGCAGGGGGTCAGGAGATGCAGAGGTGGCTGCGGCTCCATGCATTCCCTCAGGGCAAGAAAGCGCCTTCCTGAGCTATGGATGTGCCCTTGGAGCCTGCTTTGGTTCCTCCCCGTCCCCAGGGACTTACGTGGTGCCAGCCCCCCGATAGGCCTGAGGTCCCTCCTGCTCCTGGGTTTCCTGGTGCAGCTGAGTGAGGATGAAGCGGTTCCAGCTCTGAATCAGCCGCCCCAGGTTCACCTTCCCGGTGGCTTCATCCGAGTCAGCCAAGATGAGCCCCAGCGCCGAAGCCTCTGGGATGGTGCGGAAAGCCCGCAGGAAGTTGCTTCCCTGGGGATGGAGCAAGAGCTGCACATCCCTGAGGTCAAGGGATAGGAGTTTCCACGGGGCCTGATGCCCCCAGCTGGCTCCTGGCCCTCTGTGATGGAGCCGAGGCTCCCCACGGACCTGGCAGGGGTCTCCTCGGGACAGGTCCAACATGTGGAAGAGCAAGCCCAGCTCACAGCCCAGGCAGAATTCCTTCTGGCAGAGGTGGTTCTGGACCAGGCACCGCACCGGCTCCAGGAAATACAGCACCTGCAGGGAGGGAAGAGTGAAAGCAGGGCCGGGAGCCCCCGCGACCCAGGCAGGGCTGGGGGCAGCTCCCACCTGGATCATGCAGTTGCAGTAGGCGTTGGGGATGTGGGGCTCCAGGCCTGCAAACAAGGTCTTGTTGTAATGCTTGAAGTCAAAGTCTTCCAGGCCCAGCTTGGAGTATTTGATGGTGACCTGAGCAGAGACACAACGTGGTCAACAGACGCCTTCCCACAGCACCTGGGGACGCTTGCCACGGGGATATGGTGCTTCCCATGGGAAGCAGCCCAGGCTGAGGACTCCTATGCAGCCCCTTCCCTGCCCCAGCCACAACCTTCCTGTACTTCTTGGCCACCATGTAGAGATGGGGCTCCTCCTCCCGCCCGATGGGGGACTCGGGGACTTGGCTGAAGCTGTCAAACTCATTGTCCGTCTCTTTCAAGCGATAGGGAATCTGTGAAGGGGAGAAGGGAGGGGAGGCTGAAGGCGGAGGGAAGCCCAGCGTGGACTTTCCTGCTTCCTGGAATGACCAAAGGAATGGGACTTGTCACTGTGGGAAATCACAGCGGCACTGCGGGCAGGGGCGATGCTCAGCAGTGCTTTCCCAAGGGTGAGGGACGTGCCAGGAGCCTCCACACTGGAGAGCTCAGAGCTCTCTGACCACAGAGTGAGTTACCCAGAGAGTGAGTTATCCACCGAGTGAGTTATCCAGAGAGCAGCGGGTGGGTTACCCACACAGTGAGTTATCCACAGCGTTACCCATAGAGCAGCAACTGAGTCACCCATTGAGTGAGTTACCCACAGAGCAGTGACAGTTACCCATCGAGTGACTTACCCATAGAGCAGAACCCGAGTTACCCACAGAGCAGAGACCGAGTTACCCATTGAGTGAGTTACCCACAGGGCAGGGATTGTAGCCCAAGGGGAGTCTCCGGCCCTGCCCTCCCGCACTGATCCTGCTCAGGGAAAGCTCTTGCCTCCGACCTCCACACTGAGGGCTTGCCCCATCCTCCCCAAGCACAGACCGCCCCATCCCCTCCGGGGGTACCTGGTTGCGGAGCTTGGTCCTGGGGTTGGGGGCGTAGCCGATGAACCCCACCTTCTTCATGGTGCGCAGGATCTCGGGGTCCACCGGGGGGGCTCGGCTGCAAAACACCCCACGGCTCAGGGACCACCAGGGCCATGAGGGTGGCCCCCAGCGTAGCACCATGGAATGGTCTGGGTTGGAGAGGACCATCCAGCTCCAGCCCCTTGCCGCGGGCAGGGACACCTCACACTAGAGCAGGGGACTCCAACCTGGCCTTGAACGCTGCCAGGGATGGGGCAGCCACAGCCTCCTTGGGATCCTATTCCAGGGCCTCACCACCCTCCCAAGAGCTCCCCCATGGGCAGAGTGGAGCCAAGATCCCTTCCCAGCGGGAAGACGGACATTTGGCCATACCCTGCCCTGGCATCACCCCTCAGCACCGAAGCTCCTCCGTGGGCAACACGCATTTCACAAGGCACATGAAGAGGAAGGGAAGTGCCAGCCACGTGGAGGAGCAATCCCGCTCCCAAGGGCTGGAATTCCGCTAGGAGAGACTGGGGCTCACCGGGGGGCCGGGGCGGCGTTGGCAGCAGGCCAGTCTGAGAGCAGGGCGTCAGTGGTCAGCGGCACTGGGATGAGCGAGAGCGGCACGAGGTCCTGGTTCCAGTCCAAGTGGGGCAGCGTGTCCACGATGCAGGGCAGGGCGAAGTCGGTCTCCCGGGAGTAGGTATTGAAGGTGACATCGGGGGTGTCAGCCCAGAGGTGAACACAACCCTCCGAGTCCCCGAAGGCCAGCGCCTGTTTGCTGGCCGAGACGTCGAAGGTCATGATGAGGGGTCCAACGGTGTTCACGTGGAAGATGTCCGCGGGGTTGGCCAGGCCGGTGGGCTCACAGAACTGGCACTGACCTGGGGGAGAGGAGGGCACAGAGCCGCGGGGCCCCAGGGCGCACGCGGTGACACAGAGCCCCTCTTGCTTCTGGGGCTGTTTGAACCAGGTGGGCAACCCTGGCCCACGCTCACCAACCCTGGCCCACGCTCAGGCAATGCTGTCCCATGCTCAGACAATGCTGTCCCACGTTCACCCAACTCCATCCCACGCTCACCCAACTCCATCCCACGCTCACCCAACTCCATCCCACGCTCACCCAACTCCATCCCACGCTCACCCAACTCCATCCCACCCTCACCCAACTCCATCCCACCCTCACCCAACTCCATCCCACCCTCACCCAACTCCATCCCACCCTCACCCAACTCCATCCCACCCTCACCCAACTCTATCCCACCCTCACCCAACTCCATCCCACCCTCACCCAACTCCATCCCACCCTCACCCAACTCCATCCCACCCTCACCCAACTCCATCCCACCCTCACCCAACTCTATCCCACCCTCACCCAACTCTATCCCACCCTCACCCAACTCCATCCCACTGGGATTTGCCCCCCAAGCATGAGGAATGGGGGGAACATCCCCCTCTTCGCCAACCTGTCTGCGAGATGATGGCCAGGCGGGAGGTGTAGGTGGGGATGAAGCGGAGGAAGAAGGGGTCGATGTGGACCTGCAGGGGGGTGGTGGCCCTCATCATGCGCAGGTCGTACACCTTGAGGAAGCGGTCGCAGGCCAGCCCATTCATCCGGCTGGAGAAGCCGCACGTCACCAGGAGGTTCCCATGGACATCGAAGTCGGACAAGCTGCCCGAGTAGGCATCGAACTCGTGCTCCACCACAAAGGTGCGCAGGTCATGGAGGGAGACCTGGGAGGGCAGGAGGAGGGTGCTGGCAGCCCCCGGCGCAGCAGCTCCAGGGGGTCCCGCATGGGGATGGGGCTGCAGTTACCTTCCCTGAGGTGTGCCCACAGAAGAAGAAGCGGTTCGATTGCCTCATGATGGTGATCCCGGGAACCTGCACCGTGTACTGGGGAGGAGGCACAAGAGAGGGGGTGAGCAGGGCTGAAGCCCAGCACCAGGCACCCCCCCACGCTGGGGAGCAGCCCCCAGCACCTTCTGCGTCTCCTGCACGGTGTTGAGGTCTATCTCAAGGACGTGGCTCTGCAGCCCAGCGACGAGCAGGGTGCTGTTGTCCGTCAGCAGCAGGCTGTGCATGTCCTCGGCCTCATCCATGCTGCACGGAAGGGACACTCCTCATCGATCCAACCTCCACACAGGGGCTGGGACCGTCTCCCCCGGCACAGGGCACCGGGAGGAGGCACTTACAGGTAGTCGAAGATGATGAGGCCACCTCGGGACATGTACTTCAGGTTGGTTTTGGTCAGGAAGAGGACGCCGTTCTCCAGGCTCTGGATCTGGCGGATGTCGTCGCTGCTGTTCACTTGGAAGGAGGAATATCTCTCCAGTGTGGGGCCGAAGAAGGAGGTGGCGTGGCCCTAAAAGCACGGGGGGCAGCGGTGAGCCCCCCCCGAGATGGGACACGGTGCTTTGCTCCCAGGAGGAGGGACACTTCCTGCCCTGTGGGCCTTGGAAACCCACTTGGATTTGTCCCTTTCAGGTAGGTTCATGGAATGGGTTGGGTTGGGTTGGAAGGGACCTTGAAGCCCACCCAGATCCAACCCGCTGTGATGGGCAGGGACAGCTTGCACTAGAGCAGCTTGCTCCAGCCTGGCTTTGAGCAGGGATGGAGCATCCAAACCTTTGCCATCGAACCCACCCCAGTGTCCCAGCACCCTCACAGGGAAGCACTCCCCTGGATCCAACCTTTTCCACTCTGAACCCATCGCCCCTCGTCCTATCACCCCGACGCAGGTCCACGGGCACCTACCCCATGGTTGCCCACCCACAGCATCTCCTCGTGGAGGTCGAAGTGGGAGACGGAGACGGGCACCCCCACTTCGGAGACGGCGGTGTGCAGCTCGCTGTACACCCCCTCCATGAGGTGCACGGACTCCGGCACCGGGAGCCCCTCCAGCGGGACGCCCTCGGCATCCAGCTCCACATTGGGCAGGAGGCTGGGGTTGAGGTGCGGGTCCAGGACGGGGTCCAGTGCCGCGTGCAGGGGCGCAGCATAGTCAGCGAGGGAGGGGTTGAGGCCTTCGAAGTTCATGCTGGAAACCTCTGGAGCGGGGAGAGAACAGAGTGAGGCTGCGAAGCACCGGCACCGGGATGGGAGCACCGCACCCACACCGGCAGCACCGGCACTGGGATGGGAGCACCGCACCCACACCGGCAGCACCGGCACTGGGATGGGAGCACCGCACCCGCACCGGCAGCACCGGCACCGGGATGGGAGCACCGCACCCGCACCGGCAGCACAGGACCCGCTCTGGCAGCACCGGACCTGGGATGGGAGCACCGCATCCACTCAGGCAGCACTGGCACCAGGATGGGAGCACTGCACCCGCTCAGGCAGCACCGGCACTGGTATTGGAGCACTGCATCCGTACCGACAGCACCGGACCCACTCAGGAAGCACTGCACCCGCACCGGCAGCACCGGACCCGCTCAGGCAGCACCGGACCTGCACCAGCAGCACCGGCACCGGGATGGGAGCCCTGCACCCGCACCGACAGCACCGGACCCACTCAGGAAGCACTGCACCCGCACCGACAGCACCGGACCCGCTCCGGTAGCACCGGACCCACTCAGGAAGCACTGCACCCGTACCGACAGCACCGGACCCACACCGGCAGCACCGGACCCACTCAGGAAGCACTGCGCCCGCACTGGCAGCACCGGACCCGCTCAGGCAGCACCGGACCCGCACCGGCAGCACCGGCACCGGGCTGGGAGCACCGGACCCACTCAGGCAGCACCGGACCCACTCAGGAAGCACCGGACGAGGACCCGGACCCCCCCGGCCCCGACTCCCCCCCCCTCCGTTATCTCCGCGAAGCCCCGGGCGCGTCCCCGCCCGCCCCGAGCCGTTACCCACAACCCCCCGCGCCCGCCGTTACCGAGCGGGGCCCGGGCCCCCCCCGCGCCGCCGCCGTCGCTATGGCAACCGCGCCCCCCGCGCTCCTCCCGCCGCACCGGAGCGCTCCGCGGGACCGGCGGACCAATGGCAGCGCAGAGCCGCGGGAGCCGACCAATCAGCGCCTGAGTGAGGCGGGACTAAGCGGCCCGGCTGGGTGGGGTGCGGGACGGCGCGGCGGAGAGGACAAAAAGGATGGAACGGCGCGAACAGCGGTCCGCGGGTGCTCCGCGATGTCCCGCGCTGTTCCCGAGCACCCTCCGTGCTTCACCGCGCCCCATTGTGCCCCATTGTGCCCCATTGTGCTGCCCCGTGCCCCACTGTGCCCCATTGTGCCGCCCCGTGCCCCATCGTGCCCCATTGTGCCCCATTGTGCTGCCCCGTGCCCCACTGTGCCCCACTGTGTCCCTCGTGCTCCATTGTGCCGCCTCATGCCCCACCGCGCCCCATTGTGCCCCATTGTGCCCACTGTGCCCCACCGTGCCCCATTGTGCTGCCCCGTGCCCCACTGTGCCCCACCGCGCCCCGTTGTGCCCCATTGTGCCCCACCGTGCCCCATTGTGCTGCCCCGTGCCCCACTGTGCACCATTGTGCCCACTGTGCCCCACCGTGCCCCACTGTGCCGCCTCATGCCCCACCGTGCCCCATTGTGCCCCCCCTTGCCTCCCCGTGCCCCACTGTTCCCCACTGTGTCCCACCGTGCCCCACTGTTCCCCACTGTGCCCCATTGTGCCCCCCCGTGCCCCATTGTGCCCCACTGTGCCCCATTGTGCCCCACTGTGCCTCACCGTGTCCGGGGTCCCCAGGCCAACGCACCGTGCCCGGTCCGTGCTGCTGCCCCCCCCCCGCCCCGGTTCCCCCGCCCCGGCCGCCCCTTCCCGAGCCTCCCCGCTCCCGGTGCTTGAGGCGCGCCCGGTGCGAGCCCCGTGCCCGGGGAAGGCCGGGGGCAGCCCCGCCGGGCGGGAGCGGGAAGCGCCGGAGCCGCTCCGTCGGGGCCGCCGCGATTGCAGCTCCGCGGGCAGCGCGACCCGGAGGGGCTGCGGGGCCGGCGGGGGGCGCGGACGGGGGAAGCCCCGGGAGCCGCCGTTGCTGCGATGGGGCCGCCCCGACCGAGCACGGACGTAGCGGGGGACAGCGGAGGGGACAATGAGGGACTCCGGGGGTCCCGTCCCCCCCGGTGCGCTCGGGGCGGGGGGGGGCGCTCCCGGTCCCGCCCGTGCCGCTGCCGCCGCGGAGCCGCCAGGAACTGCCCCGGGTTTTCCTGCCCGTTCGGTCCCGGCCCATCCCGGCGCGGGGCCGTGCGCGGAGGGCGCAGCCCGGGGACCCCGGCCCGGTATCGGTTCTGCTTTCGGGGGAGGCGGCGATTTCGCAGTAACGGGGGGCGGGTGCCACCTGCCCCGGGGATTCCCCACCTGCCGCCGCCTCATAAGAGCCCGGTGGCGGCGCCGGTGGCGGCACCGACCCGCGATGGAGCCGCTGCGACGCCTCTGCCTCTGCCTCTGCCTCCCGCTGCTGCTGCCGCCGCCCGCGGCCCCGGTCCCGGTCCCGGGCCCCAACTGGGCCGCCTGCAGGAGCCTCTCTCGGGAGCTGTCGGGGCTGGTGGCGACCCTCAAAGAGCCGCACGGGGTCCTGGTGAGCACGGGGGGGGGCTCGGACGGGACGGGCCGCGGGCAGGGGGGGCCGGGGGACGTGGGGACACCATTGACCCCCCCCGTTGCCAGGAGGAGATGCAGCTGAGCGAGGAGGACCCCAAGAATTGGCCCCCCCGCATCCGCTGCAGCGACGCCTGCGACCCCTCCACGCTGGACACCAACAACACGGTGCATGGGGTGCTGGGGGACACGGGGGCCTGAGGGGGTCCCGTGGGTGCTGAGGGTTGTGCCTGGGCTCCAGAGGTGCGCAGGGGTCCTAGAGGTGCTGAGGGATGCGCTTGGGGCTCCCATGGGTTCTGGGGGTGCCAGGGATGCAGTTGGGCTTCCTATGGGTGCTGGGGGTCCCAGGGATGCTGAGGGATGCACTTGGAATTCCTGCGGGTGCTGGGGGTGCCAGGAGTGCAGAGGGATGTACTTGGGGCTCCCATGGGTTCTGGGGGTGCCAGGGATGCAGTTGGGATTCCCATTGGTTCTGGGGGTCCCAGGGATGCTGAGGGATGCACTTGGGGCCCCCAGGGGTGCCGAGGGATGTGCGGGGCTCCCCTCTCACCCCGCTGTCCCCGCAGCGCTGCCTGCACCGCATCCTCCAGGGGCTGCAGCACTACCGGGACCTGCTGAGCTCCGACATCTTCACCGCCCGCCGCCTGCCCCGGCTGGAGGCCGCCCTGGAGCAGCTGCTGGGGCTGGTGCAGGTGAGGGCATGGGGGGCCCGGACCCCCGCAGGGAGCTCCCCCCCCCCCATCAACCCCTTAACGCCGCTGTCCCCGCAGCAGGAGCCCTCCCGCCCGCCCCGACGCCCCATGGCCCGCAGCGAGACGTGGGCTCAGCCGCTGCTGCAGCGCCTGGCGCTCCAGCGGCTCCAGTCCTTCAGCACCATCATGAGCCGCGTCTTCACCCACAGCGCCGGCGCCCGCTGAGCCCGCGGCCCCCCGACTATTTATTCCCCTCCGGAGGGGTTATTTATGTGCTGTTGGACGCTATTTATCGCGGGTATTTATGGGTTGTGAATAAAGGGCTGAAGGAGACGGGCGGCTCCGTGTGTGCGGCACAAACCCGGGCAGGAAGAGGTTTATTCACGGGAGGGGGGGGGGGGGTCACTGGAAGTCGTTGGCATCGATGTGGAGCGGGGGGAAGTCGGTGCTGAAGAGGGACCCGACGGCAATCGGCAGCGCCGCGTCCTCGGGCTGCGGCAGGAACGGGTCGTGGGCATCCAGGAGCGCGGCGCTGCCTGCGGGGGGCGGGCAGAGCTCAGCGCCGAAGGGACACCCCCGGCCCCTCCGGCCCCGGCACTCACCCCCCAGCCCGGGGCCCGGCCCCTGCCCCTCCACGGCCTCCAGCATGTTGGGCATCAGCTCCGCCGCTTCCAGCGCTTCCAGGGCCCCTGAGCCCTCTGCGAGCGACTGCAGGAGCTCCTGCATGTCCAGGCTCCCGGGCAGCGGCTCCAGGTCCCTCAGCTCCGGCGGCAGCGGCCCCGGCTCCTCAGGGACCAGCAGCGGCTCTACAGCCCCAGGCACCGGCTGCAGCATCCCCGCATCCTCAGGCACTGGCTGCAGCATCCCTGCATCGCTGGGCACCTGCTGCAGCATCCCTGTGTGCCCAGGCACTGGCTGCAGCATCCCTGCATCGCTGGGCACCTGCTGCAGCATCCCCGTGTGCCCAGGCACTGGCTGCAGCATCCCTGCATCCCTGGGCACCTGCTGCGGCATCCCCGCATCCCCGGGAACCGGCTGCAGCATCCCCGCATCCCCAGGCACCGGCTGTGGCACCCCGGTACCCCCGAGGATTGGCTGTGGCATCCCCATGTCCCCGGGCACCGGCTGCCCTCCAGGCACCACTTGCAGCATCGCCACAGCTCCTGGTCCCGGCTGCAGCATCCCCTGGCCCTCAGGGATGAGCTGCAGCACCAACTGCGGCTCCATGCTCCCAATCCCCGGCTGCAGCATCTCCAAGACCCCTGATGCGACCTGCAGCGGCTGCGATGGCTCCAGGCCCGGCGGCTGCGGCTGCAGCACCGCGGGGCTCGTGGCCATCACCTGCACTGGCCCCAGGTTCCCAGAGGTGACCTGCAGCACCGCTGGGCTCGTGGCCATCACCTGCACTGTCCCTGGGCTCGTGGGCTGCACCGATCCCAGGTTCCCAGGCACGACCTGCAGCATCCCTGGGTCCCTGGGCTGCTGCATCCCGGAGCTCCCAGGCTGCAGCTTCAGCGTCTCCAGGTCTTCCGTGGCTGCCACCAACTCCTCTTCCGTCTGCCATGACTCATTTGCCTGCCTATAGGCAGAGACGCAGGGTCAGGCTATGGGGAGGGACAGGAGGGTCCCCATTGCCATGTGGCATCCCCCTGCCTCACCTGGAGGACACGCGGATGAGGCGCCGGTTCAGGTACTTCTTCTGCTCCGTCAGGTTCCCTGTGGACCACAAGGGGATGCCGGGGGGGGCTGCCGACCCCAACCCCCCCCCATTGCCGCACAGCACATCGGGGCCGTACCCTCCTCCCTTTTGCTGTAGTAGGGACCGAAGGCTTCGTCGCGGGGGATGTTGGGGTGCAGGAACTGCAGCGGGTTCTCAGGGATGTTCTCCTCCACCAGCAGCTGGTAGTCACGGATGATGTCGGGCAGCGCCAGGGACACCAGCTCGGCTGCGGTGTAGGGGACCACGGCGCGGAACGCGGGGGGCCCTATGGGGAGGAGGTCGTTGTTGCGGGATATGGGGATATCCCCTATGGGGACCCACTATTGGGATGTGGGGATATCCCCTATGGGGACCCCCTATTGGGATATGGGGATATCTCCTATGGGGACCCCCTATTGGGATATGGGGATATCTCCTATGGGGACCCCCTATTGGGATATGGGGATATCCCCTATGGGGACCCACTATTGGGATATGGGGATATCTCCTATGGGGACCCCTTACTGGGATATGGGGATATCTCCTATGGGGACCCCTTACTGGGATATGGGGATATCTCCTATGGGGACCCCCTATTGGGATGTGGGGATATCTCCTATGAGGACCCCCTATTGGGATATGGGGATATCCCCTATGGGGACCCACTATGGGGATATGGGGATATCTCCTATGGGGACCCACTATCGGGATATGGGGATATCTCCTATGGGGACCCACTATTGGGATGTGGGGATATCCCCTATGGGGACCCCCTATTGGGATATGGGGATATCTCCTATGGGGACCCCCTATTGGGATATGGGGATATCTCCTATGGGGACCCCCTATTGGGATATGGGGATATCCCCTATGGGGACCCACTATTGGGATATGGGGATATCTCCTATGGGGACCCCTTACTGGGATATGGGGATATCTCCTATGGGGACCCCTTACTGGGATATGGGGATATCTCCTATGGGGACCCCCTATTGGGATGTGGGGATATCTCCTATGAGGACCCCCTATTGGGATATGGGGATATCCCCTATGGGGACCCACTATGGGGATATGGGGATATCTCCTATGGGGACCCACTATCGGGATATGGGGATATCTCCTATGGGGACCCACTATTGGGATATGGGGATATCTCCTATGAGGACCCCCTATTGGGATATGGGAATATCTCCTATGGGGACCCACTATTGGGATATGGGGATATCTCCTATGGGGACCCCTTACTGGGATATGGGGATATCCCCTATGGGGACCCCTTACTGGGATATGGGGATATCTCCTATGGGGACCCCTTACTGGGATATGGGGATATCCCCTATGGGGACCCCTTACTGGGATATGGGGGGGCGCTCACCGCTCTCAGGATGCTCCACCCAGGTGCAGGTGACCCCCCCCAGGATGCTCTCGCTGAAGCGGATCAGGAACGTCCCCGTCTTCTTCCCCTTCAGCAGCTTCTTCTCCTGCTTCCGGCTCACGAAGCCCAGGATGAGCCTGGGGGAGGCACCGTCAGCACCCCCCCGGGACCCCCCCCGATCCCCCCCCCCCAGCCCCATACCCATCCTTCCAGAGCTGCTTGAGGTGCTCCTGGAGCAGCCCCAGGATCCCGTCCAGCCAAGCCCAGAAGGAGAAGCCGGTGGCATCATCCTGCAGGGAAAAAGGGGGGCCACAGGGGGCTATGGGGGGCTATGGGGGGCAATGGGGTTCTAGGGGGGGAATTGGGGCTATGGGGGCTATGGGGGACTATGGGGGCAATGGAGGGCTATGGGGGCAATGGGGGCTATGGGGGACTATGGGGGCAATGGAGGGCTATGGGGGGCAATGGGGGCTATGGGGGGTACGGGGGGCAATGGGGGGCAGTGGGGACTACGGGGGGCAATGGGGGGCAATGGGGGCTATGGGGGTCAATGGGGGACTATGGTCTGCAATGGGGGGCTATGGGGGTCAATGGGGGACTATGGGGGGCAATGGGGGGCTATGGTGGTAATGGGGGACTATGAGGGGCAATGGGGGACTATGGGGGTCAATGGGGGACTATGGACTGCAATGGGGGGCTATGGGGGCTATGGGGAGCAATGGGGGGCAATGGGGGCTATGGGGGCCTATGGGGGGCAAATGGGGGGCAATGGGGACTATGAGGGCAATGGGGGCTATGGGGGCAATGGGGACTATGGGGGCCTATGGGGGGCAAATGGGGGGCAATGGGGGCT
Source organism: Ara ararauna (assembly GCA_028858755.1). NCBI lineage: Eukaryota > Metazoa > Chordata > Aves > Psittaciformes > Psittacidae > Ara > Ara ararauna. The sequence goes on from CM054390.1 coordinate 8,865,344, forward strand.
ATGGGGGGCAATGGGGGCAATGGTGGCTATGGGGGCTATGGGGGGCAATGGGGGGCAATGGGGGCTATGGGGGCTATGGGGGGCAATGGGGGCAATGGGGGCTATGGGGGGCAATGGGGGGCAATGGGGGCTATGAGGGCAATGGGGGCTATGGGGGGCAATGGGGGGCAATGGGGGCTATGAGGGCAATGGGGGCTATGGGGGCTATGGGGGGCAATGGGGGCAATGGGGGCTATGGGGGCCTATGGGGGGCAATGGGGGGCAATGGGGGCTATGGGGGCTATGGGGGGCAATGGGGGCAATGGGGGCCTATGGGGGGCAATGGGGGGCAATGGGGGCTATGAGGGCAATGGGGGCTATGGGGGGCAATGGGGGGCAATGGGGGCTATGAGGGCAATGGGGGCTATGGGGGCTATGGGGGGCAATGGGGGCAATGGGGGCTATGGGGGCCTATGGGGGGCAATGGGGGGCAATGGGGGCTATGGGGGCCTATGGGGGGCAATGGGGGCTATGGGGGGCTATGGGGGGCAATGGGGGCTATGAGGGCAATGGGGGCTATGGGGGGCAATGGGGGGCAATGGGGCTATGAGGGCACCGCGCACCTTGGAGAACTTGGTCCAGCTCAAGGTGCTCTCTGGAGACGGCTTCGAGCCTGGAGGCGAGGGCAGAGTGAGGGGCAGCAGCGGGGGGGGGGGTCTCGGGGCCGGGCCCCCCCTTACCGAAGAGCTTCTCGCCCAGCATGAGGAGGTGCTCCCGGCTCAGGCCCCGCTCCGCCACGCGCTGGAACTGCCAACTCAGCACCTGCGCCAGGAGCGGCCACGGTGCGGGGGGGGGCGAAGAGAAGAACTGGGACTGCTGCTCCTGTGGGAGGGCAGCGGTGGGATGGGGATAGGGCCCAGGGACAGGGACAGGGACTGGGATAGGGATGGGAACTGGGATAGGGATAGGGACAAGGGACAGGGATAGGGACTGGGATAGGGAACATGGATAGACACTGGGATAGGGACATGGGACAGGGATAGGGAACAGGGATAAGGACAGGGGTAGCGACAGGGACAGGGACCAGAGACATGCACAGGGCACGGGGGGGCCCGGGCCATGCCGGGGGGGTCCCACGTGCCTTAGGGTCGGGGCTGAGCATGTTGAACCAGAGGATGGAGGCCCAGGCACTGGAGAGCTGGCTGTTGTTGGAGATGATGATGAAGGGCAGCGTGGAGGTCTGTGGGGAGAGCAGGGGTCAGGCTGCCCCCCCCGGCCCCCCCAGGCCCTCCGGCCCCATCCCTCACCTCCAGCTCCAGCTCCAGCCCGCAGTACGCATACGCCAGCGTGAAGGTGATGAGGTGCAGCTCCTCCGTCACCACCAGGGGGCCCTATGGGGCAATGGGAGGTGGGGGGGACGCAGTGGGGCACAGCCGCCCCTGTGCCCCCCCATTGCCCCCCACCGGCGCTGCACCCACCTCGCTGGCGCCTTTGCTGCCCTTGCCCGAGCGGCTGTCCTTCTGCTCCTTCAGCGTCTGTGGGGCACGACAGAGTCAGGGGCTGCGTCCTCGCCCCACGGAGGACTTGGGGGTCCGATGGGGGGGCCCCTACCAGGTACTGGAAGTCGCAGACCAACCCCTCCTGGGGGCTGTCCCCTGCCAGGAGGGTTTTGCTGCTCGATGTCAGGATGTTGAACCTGCGGAACCTGGGGGGCAGATAAAGGCAGCGGGTGGGGGGCCGGGACCCCCGGACGGGGTGGGTCGCACACATCCCCTGCATCCATCACTCATCTCTCACCCCTTTATCTTGGGGGGGTCCCTGCAACAGACGAGAGGGCATCAGTGAGGACCCCCCCCCCACCACTGATGCGCGGATGGACGGGGGGGGGAGGTCCGGAGGTGGGGGGGGTCCGGACCTGTCGATGTGGATGGCGGCCTCCATGGGGTGGTTGCGGTCGTGGAGGCACAGGAGGAGGCGGGCGCGGGCACAGAACTTGGTGGCGGTGCGCAGCACCAGCGGGCGCTTGAAGGCGTTGGGCATCGTGGGCTGCTGCTCCACCACGAAGGCTCTGCCATGGACAGGGGGGGTCAGGGTCGCGCCAGGACCCCCCCTTTCCCCCCCCCGTGCGTGCCCCCCACCTCCGCAGCAGGTACGAGAGCAGCTCCTTGAGCCGCTGCTCCAGGAGCGGGGGCTCTGCCTTGAGCGGGTCCCTCTCGTAGGTCACCTTCAGCCGCAGCTCCCCCAGCGCCCGCAGCAGCCGCAGCAGCTGGAAGAGCCCCTGGCCCAGCTCCGTGAACCTGCGGCACCGGGACGGGGGGGTCAGTGGGGTATTCTCCTCACCCCCCCCCCCATGTCCCCTCCGTCCCATCACTACCAGGTCTCCAGTGGGCGCAGGGAGGTGTCCTCGGGGGCCCCCATGCAGGCGCGCTGCTGCCGGACCCTCCATGCCTCCAGCTCCTGCAGCAGGAAGTCCCGCAGCGTCTCGCTGCGGCCCAGGAGCTGCTGTATCTGAGCCAGCACCTCCTATGGATGGACACGGGGCTGAGCGGGGGGGCACGGCCATGGACATCCCCCCCCCCGGACCCTATCCCCGCACTCCGCATCCTCACCCGCCGCTGCCGGTCCAGGATCTGCAGCTTGGCCTGGAGCGCTTGGATCTGCTGCGCGTACTGGGGGTCACTGGTCCTGTCCTCGCCTGAAGGCGCAGGTTGGGGGTTCAGGGGGGGCGGGGGGGCGCAGGGAGGCGCAGGGCAGGGGTGAGCCTCACCTGGCACATAGTGCACCTTGAAGCAGAAGTCAAAGGCGTCCTGCATGTCCTCCAGGTGCCGGAAGGCGCGTTCGGCTTCCTGGGGGTACAGGGGGGTGAGGAGCCAGGCACCCCCGCCCCCCCCGGGACATGGGGATGGGGACACCGGGGGTCTGGGGGGGGGGGGGTCCGTTACCTGCAGGGCTGCGTGGAACTCAGCCAAGCGCCGCTGGATCTGCTGCTCGGGGTCGCTCCTTGGGGGCGGGCTGGGTGCTGGGGCTGCCCCCCCCTATGGAAACATGGGGTGTTGTGGGGCAGAGCCCCATCGGGTGCCCTGGGGGGGGGGGGGACACGCGGGAGCTGCCTCACCTGCCCCCCCGCCTGCCCCAGGCGCAGGATGCGCCGCTCCTCCTGCAGCAGGTTGGACACCAGGTTGGCGAAGGTCTCCGGGCAGTCCTCGAACTTGGCCTTGAAGGGGCTGGGGGGGTCAGTGGGGTGCAGAGACCCCCCCATCCCGGACCCCCCCCCCCCAGTACCCGCTCCCATCGCCTACCTGCAGGTCCCGATGAGCCTTGCGGAGGTTGTGCTTCAGCATGAAGTCCTCATTGCCCGGCCCCAGGCTGCCCAAGCGCTCCCCCAGCAGCGCCAGCAAAGAGTGGAAGAGCATCCGGGCATGGGAGGAGAGCGGCTCTGCCGCCTGGCGCCTGCAGCACCAGGGGCTCAGCACCGGCGCGGCATGCACTGCACGCATCCCGGGGCGCACCGCCTGCATCCTGGGATGCACCGCCCGCATCCCTGGGTGCACCGCCCGCATCCTGGGATGCACCGCCTGCATCCCTGGGTGCACCGCCCGCATCCCTGGGTGCACCGCCCGCATCCCGGCCCCGTTACCAGTTCTGGTCCTCGATCCATGCAGCCAGGTACTGCCGCACAGCCATGGGCAGCGCGGCCTCAGCGTAGAGCTGGTGGATCCGCTCCAGGTATGCGTTGGCCAAGTTCTGCACCTCCTGCCATTGTGCCATGCTGGGGGGGACGGGGGGGTCAGGGCACCCCAGAGAGCACCCCACAGCGCATCCCATAGAACACTCCATAGAGCACTCCATAGAGCACCCTACAGACCACCCCACAGAGCACCCCATAGAACACCCTACACAGCACCCCATAGAACACCCCAGAGAGCACCCCATAGAACACCCCATAGAACACCCCACAGAGCACCCCATAGAACACCCCATAAAGCACCCCACACAGCACCCCACAGAGCACCACACAGAGCACCCTATAAAGCACTCCAAAGAGCACCCCATAGAACACCCCACAGAGCACTCCATAGAACACTCCACAGAGCACCCCATAGAACACCCTATAAAGCACTCCACAGAGCACCCCATAGAACACCCCACAGAGCACCCCATAGAATACTCCACAGAGCACCCCACAGAACACCCCATAGAACACCCCACACAGCACCCCATAGAACACCCCACAGAACACCCCATAGAACACCCCACAGTGCACCTCACAGAGCACCCCATAGAACACCCTATAAAGCACCGCACAGTGCACCCCACAGAACACCCCACATAGCACCCCGCACAGCACCCCATAGAACACCCCACAGAACACCCCATAGAACACCCCACATAGCACCCCGCACAGCGCCCCATAGAACACCCCACAGAACACCCCATAGAACACCCCACAGTGCACCTCACAGAGCACCCCATAGAACACCCTATAAAGCACCCCACAGTGCACCCCACAGAACACCCCACAGTGCACCCCACAGAACACCCCATAGAACACCCCACAGTGCACCCCACAGAACACCCCATAGAACACCCCACAGAGCACCCCACAGAGCACCCCATAGAACACCCCACAGAGCACCCCATAGAACACCCTATAAAGCACCCCACAGTGCACCCCACGGAACACCCCATAGAACACCCTATAAAGCACCCCACAGTGCACCCCACAGAACACCCCACAGTGCACCCCGCACAGCGCCCCATAGAACACCCCACAGAACACAGCCCCCGCACGCCCGTACCTGCCCGCAGCGCGGTGCCCCCGGGTGCCGCTGCCCCGACGGGAGCGCCCCGGGCTGCAGCCCCGTCCTGGGCCGGGAGGAAGCCCTGAGCCGCGGCGGAGGTCCCCCGGGGCCGCGCACCCCCTCTCCCCCCGTCCCCCCCCCGGGGCCGCTCCGCAGGGACCCCCCCCCCCCCCCGCACCCCCCCCCCGGTTCTCCCCGGGGGGCTCCGCGCTCCGGGGCCCCAATGGACGCCTCCAGGGGGCGCCCCCGCGCCCGCCCCGGGTCCCCTCCGCGGGTCCCACCTCGGCGGCTCCCGGCGCCGGAAGGGACGGAGGCCACGCCCCCTGCCCGCTCTGCGCGGTGATTGGAGGAGAGCGGCGGCGAGGCCACGCCCCCTCCCGGCGCGGGGCGGCGGTTCCAGCGGGGCTGCCGCTTCCCCGAAATGACGTCACGGGGCGGGGCCAACGGGGAAGCGGGGACGGGGACGGCGGGAGACGGGGGGAGGACATAGGGATAAGGATATGGGATGGGGATATGGGGACAGGGACATAGGGATAAGGATATGGGATGGGGATATGGGGACAGGGACATAGGGATAAGGATATGGGATGGGGATATGGGGACAGGGACATAGGGATAAGGATATGGGATGGGGATATGGGGACAGGGACATAGGGATAAGGATATGGGATGGGGATATGGGGACAGGGACATAGGGATAAGGATATGGGATGGGGATATGGGGTCAGAGACATAGGAATAAGGACATGGGACAGGGATATGGGGTCAGGGATGGGAGACATAGGGATAAGGACATGGGACGGGGATATGGGGTCAGGGACATAGGGATAAGGATATGGGGACAGGGATGGAGACATAGGGATAAGGACATGGGATGGGGATATGGGGTCAGGGACATAGGGATAAGGATATGGGGACAGGGATGGAGACATAGGGATAAGGACATGGGATGGGGATATGGGGTCAGGGACATAGGGATAAGGATATGGGATGGGGATATGGGGGCAGGGACATAGGGATAAGGACATGGGACAGGGATATGGGGTCAGGGATGGGAGACATAGGGATAAGGACATGGGACGGGGATATGGGGTCAGGGACATAGGGATAAGGATATGGGGACAGGGATGGAGACATAGGGATAAGGACATGGGATGGGGATACGGGGTCAGGGACATAGGGATAAGGATATGGGGACAGGGATGGAGACATAGGGATAAGGACATGGGATGGGGATATGGGGTCAGGGACATAGGGATAAGGACATGGGGACAGGGATGGGGGACATAGGGATAAGGACATGGGACAGGGATATGGGGTCAGGCATATGGGGACAGGGACATAGGGATAAGGATATGGGGACAGGGATGGCGGATATGGGAGCAAGGACATGAGGACAGGGATATGGCAACAGGGATGGGGGACGTAGGGACAAGGACGTGGGGACAGGGATATGGGGACAAGGAAGCAGGAGGACAAGGAATTGCAACAGAGGCGTAGAGAGGGAGCCCTGCGGACGGGGCTGGACTATAGACAGCGGCCGGGCCAGGCCGCATGCCACCGCTGGGCTCTGACGAGGCCTCCCCGCGGGGCCAAGGTCCCCGCGTCCCGGGGCAGGGCGGCCCCGCATCGATCCGACCCCGGCCAAGGGACACGGAGCCGCGGGCGGCTGCACGGGGCCTTTATTCACACAATGAGCACGGGGCCGCTGTGGGCGCTGGGAGCCGTCGGGGGCGCCCCGTCCGAGGTGAAGTAGGCGATGAGCGCCCGCACCCCCGCCTTGAGCGCGGGCTGCAGCCCCATCTGCACCCCCAGCGCCACGGGGCCGCCGGCGGCGGCTGCGATCGCGGCCAGGCTGGCGTAACCCAGGTCCTCGGCCGCCTCCAGCGCCCGCCGGGAGGCCAGGGCCTCGCAGCCCTGGAAGGCGAAGTAGATGCTGGTGCCCAGGTTGTAGAAGGCGCTGACCCCCGGCACCCACTGCAGCACCCCATGGGCCTCCCGCTCCCCCGGCGGGGCGCAGGCATCGTCAGCCCCGCGCTGCTGCCGCCGCGCGGCCCCGCGGCACCGCAGCCCCGGGATGCTCCGGGATGCGGGGTCCGCGCAGGGCTGCGCCATGCTGAGCAGGACCAAGGCCACGGCGTCGGGCGCCGGGTCCCGCCGCAGCCGCGCCAGACCCCGCAGCAGCGCGGCGGCGGCGGAGGGACCGAGCTCCCGCATCAACCCCCGCACCTCGGCTTCAGCCTGCAGCCTGCAGGAGGCGCCGCTGAGCGCCAGGGCCATGGAGGCGCGGATCAGCGCCCGCGGCTGCGCTGGGAGCGAGGGGAAACCGGGGAGGGCTGCGGGGAGCAGAGCCCCGCACGGGAACGCGCGGCCCCGCAGGGCCGGGGGGCGGTTGTGCTGCGCGGCACCGGGGCCGTCACCCGGAGCAGTGGGCGCGGACCCCGGGAGGAGGAGGAGGAGGAGGAGGAAGAGCAGAGCCCGGGGCATGGCACAACTCCGCGGTCGCCTATGGAAGGAGCAGAGCGCTGTTAACGGCCGTGGTACAGCCACAGCCCCCCCCGGACCCCCCCGTTCCCGGCTCACCCGCTCACCGGTGGTCCCGGCCCCGTCGCAGCGCTGCGGCCGCGGGGGCAGCCCCTGCGGCCCCTTTATAGCCGCTGTTATCAGGGGCTGTTGCGACACGTGGGGCTTGGCCCTGGCGTGCGGGCAGGGCAGCGTGCGCGGGCAGGACCCCAGCCCCACAGAGCAGACGAGGCCAAGGGCTGCATTGATTTATTGAGTGGTGACAGAGTTTAATGAGTTTGGGGAAAAAACACCCCAAGAAGTAAAATCCGTGGAAAAAAGGGGGATTTGGGGATAAAACAGGGAAACGGAGACCAGAACATGGGGGGAAAGTGCTGCCACAGCACCCTTCAAACCAGCTTTAAAACCTAATACGAAACAGCCCATGGGGGGAGCCTCAGTCTTCCTCCTCCTCCTCTTCCACGCGTCGGATGCGCTTCCTCCTCCCCAGGGGCTGCAGCTCCTCATCCTCGGGGGGCACTGCTGGGCCTGGGGGTGAACGGAGCAGGGAAAGGGCTGAGCACCCAACCCAAGGGTGCAGGGACAGGGGGCACCCATGACCCCCCCCCAGCACCAGCCTGGACCCACCGGAGCTCCCGGAGGCCTCGTCCTCGCTGTCGAGGTCCCGTTCCCTCTTGGTGTGGGGCTGCGGCGGGCTGGGGTCAGGCTCCTCACTGCAGGGGTGGGGACAGGGCTCAGGGACCGGCTCAGGGACCCCCGGGGTGGGGACAGGATCGGTTCTCACCTCTCCGAATCCGGCGGCTGCGGGGATGCTGCTGGGCACGAGAACCACGGAATCAATGGGGGGGGAAAGAGCTTGAAGAGCATCACCTCCAACTGTCCCAAGGCCTTACCTGGATCAGGGTCCCGCGGGCACTGGGGTGGCTCCGGCAGCCCCTGGGGGGACCCCGAGGGGTCGGGGCCACGGTGGGTGATGGAGGCGGCCGCACGGCGGAGCAGCCGCGGGGTGAGCGCAGCCGGGATGCGCCAGAAGGTTTCCTGCGTGGAGAGGGGAGATGGTGCGGGGATCGGATGGGAGCAGGGGATGGGAACCAGGATGAGTAGGAGAAGGGGGACGGGGATGGGGACCGAGCCAAGGCTGGGTACCGCTGCCTCACCTGCTCGCTCTCGGGGGGCCGCAGCCCCAGGCGCCGCAGCAGCCCCTGGAACCGCCGGTTCTCCATCGCGTCCTCATTCTCCTCCGAGAGCGGCACCAGCGGCACTGGGTGGGAGGCACCTGCGCCCCGGGAGCCCCGTGAGCCCCAGAGCAGGCCCTGGACCCCCCCGGGCCCCCCCCCCACTCACCGTCCTCCTCGCGGTCCTCAGCCGTCCTCCGCAGGCAGCTCTGGAGCCAGCGCAGGGGCCCGGCCAGGCCTGGGGGACGGCGATGGGTGAAGCAGGATGCGGCCCCGCAGCCAAGCAGAGCCCGACCGGGGGGGTTCTGAGCCCCGAACCCACCTTCCTGATGCAGCCGCTGCGCCAAACCCGGCCCAGCCCCTTCCTCAGGCCCCTCCATGGGCTCTTCGTCGTCTTCTTCATCCTCCTCCTCCTCCTCGCTGTCCCCATCCTCTGAGCTGTCCTGGCCCAGCGCTGCCGGGGCTCCCTATGGGGACCGAGGGGGGTTTGGGTGCCTGTGATGGGGCAGCACCCGCTGGGCCCCCCCCGGCTCCAGCAGCCCCCCCATGGTACCGGTGCAGGGTCCTGGCCCTTCCTGCGGCGCTTCTTGTAGAGCTCGGCGCGCGTCGCCACCAGCCCCAGCGCCAGCAGCTTGTCCACGACCCGCGCCCGCGAGCGCCGCGCCGTGAGGTGCTGCAGGATGCGGCCCAGCACGTCTGGGGGGGGCAATGATGAGAGAAGGGGGAGGGAATCATGGGGGGAGGGAACGAGGGGGATGGTGGAAGGAGAAGGGGAGGAATAGTGAGGAATAACGTGGGTACGAAGGGGGGAAATAATGGTGACAGCGGGAAAATAATGAGGAATAACAGAAATAATCAGGGATAACGGGAGAGAAAATGGGGGACAATGAGGGGGAAAAATGGGGGAATAAGAGGGGAATAACAGAGGAAAATAATGGGGAATAACGGGCGGAAAATGGGGGAAATAACGGGATAATGGGGGAAATAACAGGGAATAACAGAAGGATAACGCAAAACACCAAGGGATAACGGGGGCTGCCCTCACCGTCCGAGCCCCGGAACTCCTCAAAGAGCCGCGTCAGCTCCTCCTCCTGCTCCTGCGTCCACAGCACGATGCGGGTGCCCTTCCTGGGGGGGGGGGGGCGCACACGGGGTCAGTCCCAGCCCTGGGGCCCAGCAACCGCCCCGGTTGTCCCCCCGTGGGGGTCCCGGACCCACCTCTGCCGCGGGAGCTCGCGGGCGCTGCCGATCAGCCCCAAGCGCACCAAGTGCTTCACGAGGTGCCTGCGGGTGCGCCCGGGCGCCGGGAGCTGGGCCAGGATGGCCCCGGCCACGTCCGAGCCTGCAGGACCACAGGACACAGGGATGGAGCCCCCCCGCAGGTCCCGCTGCCCCCCCAGCCGCAGCCCCGGTACCTTCCACCTCCTTGTACTTCCAATAGAGCTCCCGCAGCAACTGCTCCTCCTGCGGGGTCCAGGGGGGGCCCGGCTCCTGCCAGCCCTGGGCAGAGACGGAGAAGAGGTGAAGGGAGGTAATGGGAGCAACGGGATGTGATAAGATGCGGCAGGATGCGATAGGATGCTATAGGGTCCAGTAGGATGCGGCAGGATGCGATAGGATGCGACAGGGTGCTATAGGGTCCAGGAGGATGCAATAGGGACCAATAGGATGCGACAGGGTCCAATAAGATGCGACAGGGCGCGATAGGATGCAACAAGATGTGACACGATGCGTTAGGAGACAGGATTTAATAGGATGCAATAGGATGCGATGGGAGGCAACAGGAGGCAGGATTTGATAGGAGGCGATAGGATGCGATAGGACGTGATAGGGTGCGATAGGATGCGATAGGAGATGACAGAAGACGGGATGCGATAGGATGCGATAGGACGTCACAGGATGCGATAGGATGCGATAGGACGTGATAGGGTGCGATAGGATGTGATAGGAGATGACAGAAGACGGGATGCGATAGGATGCGATAGGACGTCACAGGGTGCGATAGGATGCGATAGGACGTGATAGGGTGCGATAGGATGCGATAGGAGATGACAGAAGACGGGATGCGATAGGATGCGATAGGACGTCACAGGATGCGATAGGATGCGATAGGACGTGATAGGGTGCGATAGGATGCGATAGGAGATGACAGAAGACGGGATGCGATAGGATGCGATAGGACGTCACAGGGTGCGATAGGATGCGATAGGACGTGATAGGGTGCGATAGGATGCGATAGGAGATGACAGAAGACGGGATGCGATAGGATGCGATAGGACGTCACAGGGTGCGATAGGATGCGATAGGAGGCAACGGGAGGCAGGATTTGATAGGAGGTGATAGGATGTCATAGGGTGCGATAGGAGGCTAAAAGGAGGGGCCGGGAGGGCAGCAGCCCCATTGCCAGCCCCGCTCACCCCTCTCCCTCCCTCAGGGAGCCGTAGCCCTCGCTCATCTCCCGGGCGGCCGCTGGGCTCTTCCAGAAGAGCAGCTCCACGAACGCCTTCTTGTTGGTGGCCGCCAGCGCAAAGAACTTGCCCAGGATGAACTTGGCCAACGCCACCAGCTCCTGCAGGCGAGAGCGGAGCTGCGGACACCGGGGACACGGACCCTTCCCCGGGAAAGGGGGGGATGGAACCGGGATGCATCAGACCTGGTGCGCGCCGGCGGCGGGGTCGTGGAGGAGGCGGTTGAAGAGGGCGAAGAGGGAGAGCTGGAAGAGCAGCGGCTCCATGTGCAGGTCGCGGGCCAGGCGGTGCAGCAGGCGCGCGGCGCAGTGGTTGGTGCGGGCGGTGTTGCGGGGGTACCCCCGCAACAGCAGCAGCAGTGCCCGCACCACAGGGGCGCAGGCGAACCTACCCCCAGAGCTCCAGTGAGTGGGACCGCTGCGGTCAATGGGGACCCCCCCCCCCCAGATCCCCCTCTCACCGCTTCAGGTAGTCGAGGAAGTTGAACTCCTTCTCTGACACCTGCACGGTCTCTTCCTCCTCTTCCTCTGCCTCCTCCTCTTCCTCCGGCTCCTCAGCCTCAGGGGGTGCGTGCTCTGCAATGGGACAGTGCTGAGGGGCTGCAGCGTCCCCGAACCAGAGCCCCCCCATTCCCAGTGCCATGGACTCACGGGGCAGCAGAGCAAAGAAGATGTCTTGGAGCAGCCGCGTCTCCTCGGGCGGCCCCGCATTGGGGGGTCCGAACACATCCCCTTCGGGCCATACATCCCTGTGCAGGGACAAGGACAGGTTATCACCATGTGCATGCACCGGGAATGCCCTTCACAGCTATCACCATGTGCATGCACCGGGAATGCCCATCACAGCTATCACCATGTGCATGCACCGGGAATGCCTTTCATGGCTGTCACCATGACCATGCACTGGGAATGTCCATCACGGCTGTCACCATGTCCATGCACTGGGAATGCCCATCACGGCTATCACCATGTGCATGCACCGGGAATGCTGTCACGGCTGTCACCATGACCATGCACCGGGTGTGCGATGCGGATGGTGTCAGTACCGGGCAGAGCGGAGCAGCCGCAGGGCCTGGGGGACCCGCGCATCCCTCAGGCAGCCCTGGATCCGCAGCAGGGCCTCGGCGCGTTGCTCCTCCACCGGCGTCTCCGATGCAGCATCGAAGGGCACCACGTCCTCGGGGAGGGGCACCTCGCCCTGCACAGGACGCTGTCACCCTGTGCCCCACAGCGACACCCTGAGGTCCCCTCTATGGGGCTGGAGCTGACCCCTACCTGCAGACAGGCCTGAAGCTGTGGGGCCAGCCCTGCCCATAGCTCCTGCAGCTCCTCGGTGCTGGGGGGCTGCGGGGCTGCGGGCGCACGGGGCTGCTTCTTCCTCCTCACGCGCTTGCTCTATAGGGCGACGAGGACGGGGTCAGGAGGGGCTGTGAGCCCTATAGGGCCCCCCCCCGGCGGGGTGTCCCCGTCCCGACCTGCACCACGAGGCTGGAGCGGCCGCGGCAGAAGCGCTCCAGCATGCGCAGGAAGAGATGCGCCGTCTCCACCAGGTCCCGCAGGAAGCTGCGCGGCTGCTTGGTCTCATCGAACTTGCGGAAGAGCGTGAGGAAGAGCTCCCGGTATTCCATCAGGTAGAAGATGTTGCCTGGGGAGGAAGAGGAGGAGGAGGCTGAAATGGGATTCCCCAGCCCGGCACGGACGCAACGGGACGCCGGGACTCACTCTTGATGACCTGGCTGCTGTCCCGCACCGCCTGCTCCGGGGAGCGGTCCATCTCCTGCACCGTGCGCAGCAGCTCCTGGTACGCCTTGAGAGCCAAATGCATCCTGCGGAGGAACGCACGGAAGGGTCGGAAAGGACCCGGAAACTCCTCCAGCCCCAACAGGGACACCTTCCGCTGGAGGAGGCTGCTCCAAGCCCCATGCAAGCAGTGACGGGGCCACCCAAGCACCCACCTGCGTGCCCAGGTCACGGCCTCCTTCTTGTCCATCAGCGCCATCTCGTAGTAGGTGGTGAGGTTCTGCTCGATGAAGTGGAAGGCGCGGACGCCCACAGTCTCCGACACCAGCTCCGGGCGGAAACCGCGGCGCCGGTTGAAGGCCATGAAGAAGGCACAAGCCCACAGGTAATAGGTCTCATCGTGCTGCTGAGCCTTCTCCCGCACCAAGTGCTCCTGTGGGGCGCAGGGTGCGGGGCTCAGCGGGGGGCTCGCGGCGCGGGCAGGGGGGGTCCCAGCCCCACCGCAGCCCCTCACCTTGACCAGCAGCATCAGGCGGTTGTAGCAGCCCTCCAGGAAGTCCCGGCAGAAGCGGTGCAGGAAGAGGCGGACGTTGCGTGCGGAGCGATGGGGAACCTCGGCCTCGGGGGCCGCCTGGCGCCGCCGGGGCACCCGCCGCGGCTCCTTGCCCAGGTCGTGGCTGTAGCTCTTCAGCTGCGGGCATGGAACCGCGTTGGGACCCCTCCGGCGTCAGCCCCCACCGCATCCCCATCCCGGCGCTCACATTGTGCAGCCCTTTATGGAACACCACATCCCGGTCCCCAATCGCCTTCAGGCCCTGCAGGACGTAGGAGCCGCAGAACCGGGAGTGCCTGGAGCAAAGGGGGGGACATGGGGCGAGCACTGAGGACCCCACCACGGGGGTCCCGGCGCTGCCACCCCCCTGCCCTCACCTATACGGGCGCTGCAGCGCTCGGGTCCTCTTCTCCGCCAGCTCCCGCTGCCGCAGGCTCTGCAGCTCCCGCGTGTCCTCCCCGTGCTCAGCACCCGCCTGCCCCTGCCCCAGCACCGCCAGGTCCTCCGGGCTCTGCGGGCAGCACCATCAGCGCTATGGGATGGGGGGGCCATGGGGGTCCCTGCCCCGCTGGCCCCTGTCCCCTCACCTGGTCACGGAACATGAGGGAGATGATCTCCAGGACGTGCAGCGCCCATTGCTGCTCCATCTGGGCGCTGGCCAGGAACTTGAGCAGATCGTCCATGCCGCTGATGTGCAGCGCCCACAGCACGCGGTCGTGCACGGTGGCGTCGCCGTCCACGCGCTGTGGGACACAGAAAGGGGGGGCTCAGCACCCCCATGATGGCCCCAGACCCGCAGTGAAGGGTCCCATCGGGTACCTGCTCCTCGGTGGGGTCCGGGGGGACGTGCAGCACATTGCGCACCAGCAGCAAGATCCTCTCGATGAGCAGCGTGTCCTCCTCCTGCCGCTGCTCCCAGTCCTGCGGGGATGGAGCCGTGAGGGGTCCTCAGAGCACCCACGGGGATGGAGCCATGAGGGGCCCTCATAGCACCCACGGGGATGGAGCCGTGAGGGGCCCTCATAGCACCCACGGGGATGGAGCCGCGAGGGATCCCCGCAGCATCCACAGGGATGCAGCCCATGCAGGGACATGGCACTCACGAGCTGCAGGAGGTCATAGAGCTTCTCACTGAGCACCCCAAACACCTTCTCACTGGCAAACGCCTGCAGAGAGCTCTGTGTGAGCAAGGGGGGCGTTGACAGAGCCCCCAGCCCATGCTGTGGGTCAGACTCACCTCTTTATAGGCCTGGAGATAAGACAGGACCTGCAGGAAGTGGTGCCGGGAGGTGGCATCCGCAGGGACTTTGCCGAAGCAGAGCAGCGCCGGCTGCGTCAGGTTCACCATCAGCCTGCGAGGGGGCAACGATGCTCCATGGGGGGAGCCCTATGGGACCACCCCGAACCCCCCAACCGTACCCCCCATACCTGACCACGGCATCGAACAGGACCTTGTCCTGCGGGTACTGCACCAGGATGGGCAGGAGATCGCTCTGCAGGATCTGGGCCGCCCCAAGTTGCTGCCGCACGTCCCGGGTCTCATCCTCATGGCGCAGGTACCGGATCAGGTCCTTAACGCTCTCTGCATGGGGGGGACACGGAGCCATGAGCCTCGCATCGCCGCCCCGAGCCCCGCCGCCGCCCCGAGCGCCTCCGTACCGAGGCAGTCGGGCTCCCGGTGGTACACGTCCCCTTCCAGGTAGCCCAGAGCGCTGCAGGTAGCCAGGAGCTCGCAGTTCATCCTGCACCCGTCCACGCAGCGCGCACCGGCGCCGGTAACGGGGCCCTTGTGCGAGGCGGGGGTCGGCGCCCCCCGTTACCCCCCCTCCAAACCCGAGCCGGTGCCGCCGGTACCGGAGTTCCCGCCAAACCCCCCCCGTTCCCGCGGCCCCGCGAGCCGGCGCGGGGGCGCTGCTACACAACGGCCCCAGTTCCCGCGCTGGGAGGCCCCGCCCCGCTCATAGGCTTAAAGCGGCAACTCTCGCCCGGGGAATGGGTGAGCCCCACGCCACCCTCCCCCGCTCCCGCCTCCCGCATAACGGCTGCTGCCGTTGCCCCGCAACCCCTCCCTCCCCTCCCGTACTTCTTCGGGCCCCCCCACCCCGCTCCCACAGCGATGCGGTGCCCCCCCAATATGCGGAGCGCGCATGCGCGATATTGCCCCTTTAAGTGAGGCGCAAGGCGGGGACCTCCACCGCTGGCGCGGGAAAGGACCGCGCCTCCCCTCCCGGCAGCCCCCGCGCGGTTGCCGGGGCGACGCGGGTTCGGGGTGATCCCCTCCATCCCCCCCCTCCCAGTCCCCGGTACCTCCCATCCCTGCTTCCATCCCCGGTCCCCTCCATCCCCGCTCCCTCCGTCCCCGCTCCCTCCATCCCCGCTCCCTCCATCCCCGCTCCCTCCGTCCCCGCTCCCTCCATCCCCGCTCCCTCCGTCCCCGCTCCCTCCATCCCCGGTCCCCTCCATCCCCGGTACCTCCCATCCCTGCTTCCATCCCCGCTCCCTCCGTCCCCGCTCCCTCCATCCCCGATCCCCTCCATCCCCGCTCCCTCCATCCCCGGTCCCCTCCATCCCCGCTCCCTCCATCCCCGCTCCCTCCATTCCCGGTCCCCTCCATCCCCGGTCCCTCCATCCCCGCTCCCTCCATCCCCGGTCCCTCCATCCCCGGTCCCTCCATCCCCGATCCCCTCCATCCCCGCTCCCTCCATCCCCGCTCCCCTCCATCCCCGCTCCCCTCCATCCCCGTTCCCTCCATCCCCGCTCCCCTCCATCCCCGGTCCCTCCATCCCCGGTCCCCTCCATCCCCGGTCCCCTCCATCCCCGGTCCCCTCCATCCCCGGTCCCTCCATCCCCGGTACCCTCCATCCCCGGTACCTCCATCCCCGGTCCCCTCCATCCCCGCTCCCTCCATCCCCGATCCCCTCCATCCCCGCTCCCTCCATCCCCGCTCCCTCCATCCCCGGTCCCTCCATCCCCGATCCCCTCCATCCCCGCTCCCTCCATCCCCGCTCCCTCCATCCCCGCTCCCTCCATCCCCGTTCCCTCCATCCCCGCTCCCTCCATCCCCGCTCCCTCCACCCCCGCTCCCCCCACCCCCGCTCCCCGGCGCCGGGCACTGCCGGTTACCAAAATAAACGCTGCCGTTTAATGCACCGAACACAGCGCTCCCGCCGCGGCGGTTCGCGGGGGCCGGGCCCCGCCGCACACACACGCACCACAACGCAGCCAAGCGGCGGGGCGGGCGGGACCTACAGGCCCTGAGTCTTCAGCTCCAGCGGCTCCGCCGGCGGCGAGGGCGGCGGTTCGGGAGCGGGCGGCGCTCCCTTGAGGGCGGCCAAGCGCTCGGCCATGCTGCGCGGCCGCGGGCACAGCGCGAACTCGTAGAGCACCGAGCCCAGCGCAGCGCCCAGCACCGGGCCCGCCCAGAAGACCTGCGGGGGGGTGGGGGGGTGGGCACCGGTACCGGGGACCCCGTTACCCAGCGCGGCGGTGGGAGGGATGCGGGGTCCCCCCCCGCGGCACTTACCCAGTGGTTGGTGAAGTTGCGGGTGATGACTGCGGGCGCGAAGGAGCGCGCCGGGTTCATGCTGGCGCCCGTGTAGTACATCTGCGGGAGGGGGAGGCGGCGGTGGGTGCGGGACCCGTCCCCGCTGCCCCCCCTGCGGGGACGACCCCCGCGGCCGCTCTTACCCCGAAGAGGTGGCCGAGGGCGAGGGAGAAGCCGATGGGCAGCGCGGCAGAGCCCGGGCGCCCGTCGTGGCGGTCGTCGAAGCTGGCGAGGGCGCAGAGCACCAACTGCGCCGTCAGGAGCAGCTCCACCACCGTGCCCTGGCCCGGCCCCACGCCCGGGTGCAGCTGAAACGGGGGGGGGGGGGGGGGGAAGGCGCTCAGCACCACCCCGCGGAGCTCCGCCGTACCCCCAACGCACTTCCCGGCGCCTGTTAATGCCCCCCCATCCCCAAGCGCCTCCCGGCCCCCCTGAACCTCCCATGGACCCCCATTAGCCCCATTCAGCACCTCCAGCCCCCGTTACAGCCCCCCCCCCACCCGCAAAGCTCCGAGCACCTCCAGAGCTCCGACTCTCCCCTATCAGCACCACTCAGCCCCCCAAGCACCTCAATCCCCATTACAACCCCCCCAACCCCAAAGCCCCTCCCAGAGCCCCTAAAGCCCCCATGGAGCACCACAGTTCCCATTAAAGCCCCCCCCCCAACCCCAAAGCCCCAAACACCTCCCAGAGCCCCTAAAACCCCCATTAACCCCTTCCTCACCTCAATCCCCATTTCCATCCCCACGGCGCCCCAACACCCCCCCTCTGGGAGCCCCGCTCACCGCACTGAGCCCGAGGGTGCCGCGGACCGGGGCCGGGGTCAGCCCATAGAGCACCCCGGCCCCTGCCAGCGCCCCCAGCACCTGCGCCAGGATGTAGCCCACGGCGCGGGCCACGGAGAGCTGCGAGGCCATGAGGAAAGCCAAGGTGACGGCCGGGTTGACGTGGCCCCCGCTGACGGGCCCCAGCGCCTGCACTAGGGTGGCTTGGGCCAGCCCGAAGGCCAGGGCAGCCCCCAGGACGCTGGGGGGGCCCGGGACCCAGCGCAGGGACGCCCCCAGCCCCAGCAGTGTGTAGAGGAGGCTGCCCAGGAACTCGGCCAGGACGGCCCTCCAGAAGGAGGGCGAGCGCAGCTCCCGCATGGCCCCGCTGCTGCGGTCCCGCTCGGCCCCGCTCCCCTCCCCGGGGGCCACCCGCAAACACCTTTATAAGCCCCCCCCGGGCCGGCCCCCGGGGTGGGATCCCGCAACCCCCCCCCCCCTCCCCTTCATTAACCACTTCGCTGCCCCGTGACACACAAAGAGGGATCCCCCCCCCTCCACGAATAGCGGGGATCCCCCCGAGGTCCTTGGTCGTCCCCCCCCCATCCATCCATGGGGTTGCTATGGGGGGGACACACGACACCGCCCCATAGGTGCGGGCTCCCCCTGCCCCACACATGGCGGGGGGTGGGGGCCCCGGCGCTGTTGTGTGCGGGAGCGGCGATTGAGCCCCGGCTTAGCGGCCCCCGGGGGGGGGATTAGAGCCCGGCGCGGCCATTGGCGCCCGTCGGAATCTGCCGGGGCTGCAGAGGATGCCACAAAGCGCTTTGCTGCGCTCAGCGCCCGGCACGGGACAGCGATGGGGGGTCCCGGCCCCCCCCCCCCATGGGGCCGCAGGGAGGGGGCACCCGCATGTGGGGGGGGCAGGGGGAACGTCGGGGAGGACTCCGCGGTTGGGGTCTTGCAGCCCTATTGAGACCCCTCCCATAGCGACAGTCGGACCCGACCCAGCTTTAATAACGGGGGTGAGGGGGTCCCGGACCCCCAACTGCTATGGGGTACGGGGGGGCTCAGGTTGTGGGGCTGCGGGGGGGGGGTGAGGAGGGGGCCGGGCTGGTGGCCTCCACCAGCGCCACGTCCCTGCAGGGCAGGCAGGAGCGGAGCTTGTCCCGGGATGCGCCGGGCGCCAGGAGGAGCTCGTGGCAGAGCCCGGCCAGCACCGAGCCCAGCACCGGCCCCAGCCAATACACCTGGGGGGGGACACGGGGGTCAGGGGGGAGACATGGGGCGGGGGGGGATGCGCATGAGGGGTCGGGGGCCCCAGGGATAAGGGGATGTGGGGTTGGGGGCTGCCGGGTAGCGTGTGAGCGATGGGGGCACAGGGACCCGCAGGGATAGCGGTTGGGATGGGGACAGGGATGAGGATGGGAATGGGGATGGGGACAGGGAAGAGACTGATTCGGGAACCTGCTCCATGGGGGGCTCACACGTTTGGGATGGGGGGACCAGGGGAGCCCCTCCCAAAGGATGGGGGGGACCCGTCCTGTGATGGAGGGGCCCAGAGGACCCAAACTGGGGCTGCAGCTGGGGCAAGGGGGTGTGAATGGACACAGGGAGGGTCCCCACATGAGCCGGGGGGGGCACAGCCCAAACTCACCCAATGATTGTCCCAGACCCCGGTGACAAGCGCCGGCCCCAGCGAGCGCGCGGGGTTCAAGCTGCCCCCCGAGACCGGCCCCTGCGGGATGGGGGGGGTCAGAGCCCGGGGGGGGGCACCGGCACCAGCGGGGGGGTCCGGGGGGTCCTTACCGCAGCCAAGGCGCCAGCGGCCACGGCACTGCCCAGGATCAGGCCCCCCCCGCCATGGGGGGGTGCCCGGGAGGAGGAGGTGAAGGTGGCCAAAGCCAATGGGATGGTGGCCAAGGTCTCCCAGGCCAGGGCCTGTCCTGCTGTGGCCTCAGCGCTCACCTGCGGGCACAGCCGGAAAGAGAGGCTGGAGCTGGGATGGGATGGGAATGCGGAGAGGGATGAGGATGGGGATGGGGAATGGGATGAGGATGGGGATGGGGATGGGGAC
This sequence comes from Ara ararauna, assembly GCA_028858755.1. Lineage (NCBI taxonomy): Eukaryota > Metazoa > Chordata > Aves > Psittaciformes > Psittacidae > Ara > Ara ararauna. The sequence continues at coordinate 8,884,968 of CM054390.1, forward strand.
GGGGATGAGGATGGGGATGGGGATGGGGACGGGGATGGGGACGGGGATGAGGATGGGGATGGGGAATGGGATGAGGATGGGGATGGGGACAGGGATGAGAATAAGGATGGAGATGAGGACAGGGCCAAGGATGGGGACAAGAATTGGAATGAGGACAGGGATAGGGATGGGGATGGGAAAAAGGACAAGGATGGGGACAAGGGACAGGGATGAGGATGGGGATGGGGACAAGGGATGCAGAAGGGGATGGAGATGAGGACAGGGACAGGGGCAAGGACAGGGATGGGCACAAGGACGGGGCAGGTGCCACTCACCCTGGTGACGAGCCCGGTGCCCGCCGGCAGCACCAGGCGCGCGGCCGCAGCCGCCAGGAGGGCCCCGCAGCACTGCGCCAGCACCGCCGCGGCCGCGCGCCCGGCGCTCAGCTTGCGGGTGCAGAGCAGGGCCAGGGTGAGCGCGGGGTTGGCCTGGGGGGCTCCGGGGGTGCTGCTCAGCGCCGCGGCTGCCAGACCCCCACCCAGCGCCGGGGCCACGGCTCCGGGGGCTGCGGAGGAGCCCAGCACCAGCGCCACGAAGAGCAGCGAGGCCACGGCCTCGGCCAGCGCCGCGCGCCACAGGCACCCGGGGCGCAGGTCCTGCGGTGGCGAGGGCGATGCCATGGGCGATGCCATGGGCGATGCCATGGGTGATACATGGGTGACTCCATGGGTGACGCCATGGGTGATACATGGGTGACGACATGTGTGATACATGGGTGATACATGGGTGATGCCATGGGTGATACATGGGTGATGCCATAGGTGATGCCATGGGTGATACATGGGTGATGCCATGGGTGATGCCATGGGTGATACATGGGTGATGCCATGGGTGACGCCATGGGTGATACATGGGTGACGACATGGGTGATGCCATGGGTGATACATGGGTGATACATGGGTGACGCCATGGGTGATGCCATGGGTGATACATGGGTGACGCCATGGGTGACGCCATGGGTGATGCCATGGGTGATACATGGGTGACGCCATGGGTGACGCCATGGGTGATGCCATGGGTGATAAATGGGTGACGCCATGGGTGACGCCATAGGCGACACGATGGGGACACCATGGGTGATGCCATGGGTGACACCACAGCCATAGGGTGACCCAGTGACACAGCACCCTGGTGATGGGGTACTGCAGTGAGCAGGCACCACGGGCACCATGGCAACGTGGTACCTCAGCGCTGGGGTGGCACCATGGCAATGTGGTACCTCAGTGCTGGGGTACCACCATGATGGGGGTACCCTGGCAACAGCGTCGCCATGGCAACCGCGGCACCGCAGCAATGGCGGCACCATGGTGACACGGATGGGTGCCGGGGGGGGGGGGGGGGGGGCTTACTGCAGTCATGGAATTGGAGGGCTTCTCCCCTCCCCTTCAGCAGGGAGGGACCTGGGGGGGACCATGGGGGTGAGAAGGGGAAGGGGTCGGGGCCGTTCTTACCTCCCCAATGGCCATGGTGCAGCAGTGGGGCTGAGGACGGTGTGGGGACACCCACAGACA